>AFQZ01001185.1:0-15511 GCA_000222935.2 Aciculosporium take MAFF-241224
GAATTAATGCGTTAAAAGTACTTGACTAGGTAGACAGATGACGCGAGAGTGGTGCTCGTGGAATTAATGCGTTGAAAGCACTTGGCTAGGTAGACAGACGACGCGAGAGTGGTCCTCGTGGAATTAACGCGTTAAAAGCACTTAATTAGGTAGATAGACGATGTGAGAGTGGTCCTTGTAGAATTAATGCGTTAAAAGTACTTGGCTAGGTAGACAGATGACGCGAGAGTGGTCCTCGTGGAATTAACGCGTTGAAAGCACTTGACTAGGTAGACAGACGACTCTATCTAGATGAGCGGCTTTGTATTTGAACACGATTTGGGTGGCTGGAGTTGAGGCCCTCGCCCGGTTGTGCCCCTGGGGGCCTCGTCTAGCCAGCCCAGGCGCCAGACCTCGTTGTTCTTTTTCCGGAATCGGACCTCGTTATTTTTTCCGATACCAGACCTTGTTATTCTTTTTTCGCAATTAGACCTGCTTGTCCTTTTTCCAGAGTCAGACCTCCTTGTCCCTTTTTCCAGAGTCAGACCTTGTTATTCTTTTTTCGCAATTAGACCTCCTTGTCCTTTTTCCAGAGTCAGACCTGCTTGTCCCTTTTCCGATATCAGACCTCCTTACTTTTTCCAGAGTCAGACCTCCTTGTCCTTTTTCCAGAGTCAGACCTCCTTACTTTTTCCAAAGTCAGACCTCCTTACTTTTTCCAGAGCCAGACCTCCTTACTTTTTCCAAAGTCAGACCTCCTTACTTTTTCCAGAGCCAGACCTCCTTACTTTTTCCGATACCAGACCTCCTTGTCCTTTTTCCGGAATCAGGGTCCGGACCAGCCACACGTAGCGTGCATGGGGCAGGTGCTAGCTCCCGGCCCATCTGCACCGGCACGCGGCGAAGCAGACGTCATCCATCTGGCTTGTTGTTGACGTCGTGTTCCTGCGTCAACGGTGCGTCTTTTCGTTCCGGGCGGAAATGCACTGCCCTGTTTCCAGGGTCCTGCCAAGACACGACGTGTTGGATCACGATGCTGTTGCCGTGGGGATGGAAGCACGAGATATGGAGGCTCGATGTGGGCTGCGTGGGCGATGATTCGGAGACTACTTTTATTATGCATTTATTCTCTAGACGGTATTCATTATGCACAAGTATAGACATATACATACACATATATATACAAACATACACACATATATATACAAACATACATATATATACATATAAACATACATATATACATATATAAACATACACACATATATATATAAACATACACATATATATATATAAACATACATACATATACATATAAACATATACATATACACATACATATACACACATATACACATACACACATATAAACATATAAATATACATACGACAAACATACACACACACACATATACACATATACATATACATACATACACACATACATATATATACACATATAAACATACACACACTCACACACACACTCGCACACACACACACCGAAAGCACAACGGCAACAAATCCCATACTCTACATCCAAACTCATCGTCCTCTTCCCCAACAACCTCATTGGGCGGTGAATGGAAACGTCCCGCCCGCAGCTGATGCCCGCGCCGCCCTGGTTTGCCCGCCACCGGACAGGCAGGCACGATCTACCTGCAGGGCTCTAGTCGGTCCTGCCGTTGCCAACTCTACGTCGCGGGACGACGTAGATGCCTCGATCGGGAAACGTCCCCCCCCCCGCCTTTTCTATTTTCTCGCCCCCCCTCGCCTTTTCTATTTTCTCGCCCCCCCTCGCCTTTTCTTTTTTTTTTTTTGTCCCCCCCTATCCTCCCCCGCGTCTGGTGCTCTTCTTCTTGGCCATTTTTTTCCCTTGCGGCGCTTTCTCACCAGCCGGCTTGTTGCGCGCTGCTGGGGAAAAGAGGGCGTCATCACGCACCACCCACGGCTCGGCCGTTAGCATCCATGCCATCCACGCATCCATGCCATCCATGCCATCCACGCATCCACGCATCCATGCCCATCCACGCATCCACGCCATCCACGCATCCATGCCATCCACGCATCCAAAGCCGAGCGGCCCGCGAGTACCTACCTACATACGTACCTGACAACGTACGTGCCTGGACTACGTGCCTGAACGGGGCGCTCGACCGTCCCACGTCGTGCATTCACCAGGTCTGCTCTGTCCTTCTTTTTTTTTTTTTTCTTTTTTTCATTCCACAAGCCGCTCCGTCGGCAAAACGCCCGTAACTTTCCTTGCACCACGTACACATGTACCGCGAAGCCAGCGTGGCGGCAAGCGTCAACGTTCTTCTCGGAGCGCTTGGCCACCTGGGGCAGGCGCGTGATGTGATTGGCTCGCGGGCCTCGCGCGGCCTGCGAGGCGCTTTTCGTGGCTGGGGCGTCGGGGGAGAGGCTGCGCGCCAGGCACACGCGAGGAGGAGGATGATGTATCTTTTTTTTTTTCTCTTTTTTTCTCTTTTTTTCTCTTTTTTTTTCTCTTTTTTTCTCTTTTTTTTCTTTTTTTCTTCTTTTTTTCTTTTTCTTTTTTTCTTTTTCTTTTTTTCTTTTTCTTCTCTTTTCTTCTCTTTTTCTTCTTCTTTCCCGTACAGCAGATACAATGCGCACATATGCACAATTTTGCACATGCCGTCCATGTGCGTTTCTGCCTGCACCTTCCGTCATCCATGCTCGCGCACTGCGTCGAGGAAAAAAGGTCCGAGTCTGCGTGCTGTGCGTGCGTAGCTAGCGAGCTGCTTTACGTCGTCGCCGCCTGATGCCGCCTCTCGTCTGGGTCCACCTGCGTCGCAGCAAACGCAAACGGCGCGCGAGCCAGACCCGGTCCGGGGCCCCACTTTTCTCCTCTACAAAAGCAGAAGGAACAGAAGACGAAGAATGGAACAGAAGGCACGGCAGCCGGCCGACACGTGTCGGTCGAGTGTTTCTGCCTCGCCAGAGCGTGCATGACTCCACGTCCACAAACAGAACAGGACGAGGTCGTCGACGGCTCGGCAGTCCGGCCTCTGGAGCATCAGCTGCGGTTGGGTGTGTGTGGTTGGGTGTGCGCAGCTTGGATGCTGACGTCGTCGCTGGAGGCGTGTAGCGGGCCCGGTGGATGATGGCATGGATGGAGGAGGATGGAGCCTGGCTGAATGCGGCCGGACCCTCCGACAGAGATGTGTGCAGCACAGCATGTACGGCATGCCACGCCGCGCACCTTGCGTTTGTTTCGCCTTTCCCAAACAGCAGCAGCAGCAGCAGCAGAGCAGCAGCGGCAATTGACTTTGTTGGAATCGCTTGTCTGGAGGATGGAAGGGATACACGATAGTGACTGGGAATTGTGGGTCATACGCACGATGCGCGTGCCCTGATTGGCTGGATCACTATGTCATGTGACCTAGGGCAGTACTGTAGCCACAACACCACACTTCTGTATCGTTCCCCCTCTTTTCCCTTTAGATAATTACAACTATATAGAAATCAGACCTTTGTTACCCCCCCCCCTTTACTGCAGTAATTATACCCTGTGAAGCCAACACTGATTAGTGGTTGTTATAACTATAGATTAACAAGGACTTAATAGAAGAGACGAACTTCTGATATAATACACTTATTCGCTTAATTGCGTAGAATCCGTTGTTTGTGCTACTTAAAAGCAAACTTTTTTTATTATTATTAACTTTTGCTACTTATCCATAATTATTAAGAAAGTTTCTTTATAGAATTTACCCCTTATTATTAATTTACTACTTGTCTATAATTAAAGTATCTTCTTTGCCGTTTATTACAAAGAAAAATATTAAAAATAGCTTTAACTTCTACTACTAGAGCTGATTAACCTATTTAAGATACCCTTCCTACTAAACTTTAAAAGTATTCTAACTACTTTACAGAGAAATAGGCTAAAGCTAATAAATAAATTAACCCTGAAAAAGTTATAACTTCTGAACTTTATGATAAATTTACCTACTATGTCAACTAATATGAATTTAGTAATAAGCAAGGTACTAGTTTTCTGTTTACATATTAAGAAAACTTTAAAGGATAGACTGCTAATATTTTTAAGAAGATTACCCCTAAGGTCTAATAAGTACTCCGAGATATTCTTTAAAACTAAGGAATTGATATATAAGAAGGATTACGAAGACTAATTAACTAGGTACTTGCTGATTTGGTTACTATGGATAACTCTGTCTTCTTTTTTAATAGAAAGCTCCTAACAGGAAACAATACTATTAACACGTTAATGTTGATAATAACCTTACCTTCCCCTAACCCTTCTAACCCTTCTGACCCTGCTACTAACAAAATAACAATAGAAACAACCCCCTTTCCCCTAGAATATTAAACTATATTAAAGGAAATTACCGATGTAGACTGAAAAGCCTTAAACTCTCTTGCCAGGATTTATAATAAGGAAAATAAGTATTCTGGAGCACTTTTTGACTTTATGTACCCTAAAGTCCTAATCTTTAAGGATATTTATATAGCATAAGGAATTTTGCCTAAGTTATACCTGTTTGCACTATTAATAATGCTTATAGGTAATGCTTATAAGTATTACCTTAAGAAATTCAGCGGAAGACTTATTTTATTTAATATAATAACTAAGTAAATAAAGGAAAACTTTAAGACTAAAGAAAATCGAAAATTCTACTAAATATAATTCTAAGAGATAAAGTTTTATCGTGTTATAGCTGAAAATCCAATGAAGACTAAACTTAAATGTTTGGAATTAATGATTTAATAGCTTATAGACTTATTTAATAGTTTTTACCCTCCTTCTAAGAAAGATATAACTCTTAAGCGCTAACTAGAAATATCTGTTTAAGATAGCCCTAAATTTAACCAGATAACCTATGTCCGAACCAATACCTATAAAGGCATAGTTAGTGATATTTACTGCTGCCTTAAAATAAAAGATATAATAGAACCTGTTTTGAAATCATCTATAAGCCAATAGATTATAAGAGAAAGCAAGTATTAACCCTAAAACACTCCCCTGAGCACTAATATAGTCTTGTTTACTAACTAAAGATATTTATAAGCTTCCTGACCCTAAAATAAAGCTGGATTTAAGAAATGCTTTATTTGCTGCAAAGAAGGATGTTAGTTAACTAACTATCCTGCCTCTAAGCAAAAGAAAGTAAAAGAAACTTAGTAAAATAACTAAAGGTATAAATCCCCTCCTTCTAAATGCTAATTTTATGTATTCTTATAAGTATTTAAAGGTAAAGACAAAGAGTTATTACCTCTGGATAGCAGGGATAAGGATAAGCATAAAAAGGCTGCTTAGGATGCAGTATTTATTGCCTCTAAAGAAGAAAAAGCATAAAGCAATAAAGAAGCACAAGGAACCCTTATGTTTATAAATTTCTTTATATAAGCACCTAATCCCCCCCTTTTTTCTGCCTTAACCGTAAATTTCCTGCAAGATAACGCCTTTAAACACGCGTTATTTATTAAAGACCCTTATAACCGTAATACTAATGAAAACGCATAAAAGCAGGTATTTCTTGTGGATTTATAATATACTGTAGAAACGTTTTACGGTATTCTCCTAGATACTAGAGCAGCCGGAATTTTAACTACTAAATAAGGTTAAGTTAAAGCCTTAATATGTATTATAACAGACCTTATAATTAAGCCTTCCTTTAACTAGAGAACTATTAACTTTAGTGCTAGAAGCGTAACCTTGAATGGCATTTTGAAACTTCCTATGATCTTTAGTATAATTTCTTTTTATATTCTTAATAGTACTATGCCTTTTTTATATTTTATTACAGATATAGATAGAATAGGTGTTAAGCTTAATAATCTTGAGAACCTTTTTATCTAAAGAGAAAAGAAAGTACTTATTATCTGGAAATAGGGATATCCCTGGTGGATAATTAGTTCCTAAGAACCTGCTGTCTTTATGCTCTTAGAAGCAGAAATTCGCTAACTTTATTGTTAATTTGGCCACCCTTTAATTAATTAACTGCACAACCTTCTTGCTAAAGCCGGTAAAGATTTTAATAGAGCTAATATAAGAAGGATTACATATGCCTGTTATTAATATTAAATGAACACTAAGGCTTTTAGTAGATTTAAGTTTACTTTTAAAGACAATCTTAAATTTAACTATAAAGTCCTTGTTAATATTATGTAAATTAATAAGAAGCCTATTCTCTATATTATTAACTTAGTAACTTTATTTTAAGCCGCTTGCTTTCTTAGACCCTAATAATAAAAAGCTTGAGATATTTAGAATGCCCTTAAAGAATATTAGATTAATACCTATCTTAGTCCCCTAGACTGGATAGTTTATAATGCTAGAAGAAACTTTGCTTTTAGTGAATTTAAGCATCTGGCTTGACTATTATTAATTAATATTGATAAAGTTCCTGTTGAGGTATATAATAGCATTAGAAAACTTAAGCAATATTATGCCTCTCTCTAAAGAGCATATAATATTATTAAGACCAAAGCTTACAGTCTGCTCTTAAAAGAGTAAATGCTTTAAATAGCTGTTAAAGTAGTTAATAACTCTACTGGCCTAAATAGCCTTATTCTAACCCTTTTAGTCTTTAGGACCTACTTAAGGATAATAAATAATTCTCTGCTAAGCTTTATAATTACTTAAAGAGCTAAGATACTTTAGAAAGTAATAGATAAAGTAAGATAAAGTCTTATAAGGCATTAAGTTAATGATGCTCTTAATACTTAAAATGGCTTAATAACTTTGCTAATATATAATCTTCCTTTAAACTCTAATGTACAAGTTTATTATAAGAAAAGTGGATAGACTAGCCTATATAAGCTTCTTTTAATAGAAGGAGAGACTTATATTATTAAGATGCCTTATAGCCTTATGAAATTTTAATCTATAGTTATTAAGCCATACATTACTTTACTAAAAGCAGAGACTTCTTATAAGGATAACTAAGCTTAAAATGAGAAAGCCACGGGAATAGCTTTAACTTCCTAAGAAGGGCAAGGCTTATGCCTAAATAACCTAGACTAGGAAAACGCCGAGATTAACGAAATTGCTTATAAGACTTCCCCTAATGAAATTATTCATAATACTCCCCTTAACAACCTTACGGTTCTAACTGAAGAAATAATGATTTTGCTATAAAGAGGCTGTGGAAGACCTCGGAAATACCCTTGACTAGAAGCTTTTCTTATAGAGAAAGAAAAGGCAGATTTTTAACTTATAATTAACCTCTGTGTGTAAGGAAAGATAACCATGCCTGGAGAACCATTTAAACTCTCTGATAAGGCTGAGATTAATGCCTTATTAGTAAGGAATGTGTTTAAATTTGTTTAATTTAACCCTTAAAAACATAGAAGCAAGAGACTCTTTAGTTTATGAATAGTGCGTGAGATTAAGGGCAAAGCAACTAATTCCCTATATAAAAAATCGCGATGTATTATTTAAGGCTATAGTGACTATGGGAAAGAGGTTATCCTTATGCAGTTCCTAACAATTTAAAGAGCTAGTTAGAGGCTTATTATTGCTCTTGCCCTGTTATTAAAAAGAGAAGGCATTACAGCTTAGCTAAGGGATATTACCTAAGCATATGTGCAATTACAAACAAAGCTTAATTGCATGATTCTTGCGAAGCTTTTAGCATAAATTGCATACCTTTACCCGCTAGATGTTATTATGGTTATAATAAAGCCGCTATACAGAATTGCAAAAGCAGGCATATATTGGTAGTTAACTTATTTTAATTATTATCGTTAAAAATTATAGATGATTACTTCCACCTATAACCTATGTCTCCTTATTTCCTTAAAGGAAAGCTTATGTTTTAGAATTATTAGAATGCAGACTAATAATACCTTAGGTCTTAGTAACGCTGAATTCTTTGATTGTAAAGAGGTTGAGTTGAAAAATGCCGGATTTCTTACAAAGCTAAAGCAACGCCTAGAGAAATTAATACTATTAATGTTTAATGGTTGCATTTTGAGCAAAGCTAATGATAATACCTTCTTCCTATAACAGAAGGCATAAGGCAAGAAGTTATTAGAGGTTAACTAGGATAATCGTGCTTAGTATATTAAGCAGAGGGCTTAAGGTGTATACATTGCTCTTATCTGCTAACCTGAAGCCTCTTATGATTTTTCTATTACTGCCTAAAGTTAATAACTAGAATCTAACAATATAATGAAGCTTAATAAGAGGCTTAAGTGGTAAATTAATAATTAAAGCCGCGGACTTTACTATATACCTCTCTTACTTAAGAATGCCTTCCTTTATGTTTTTATTAATGGCTTTTTTGCTAATAATAAAGACCTTAGCTTGTAACTTGGATATGTAATAATTCTTAGTAATAAGGAAAAGAACATTAATGCCTCTGAATTTATGCTTATAGGCAATATTATAACCTATAGCTCTATGAAATTAAAGAGAGTTACGAGAAGCGCCTTAGTATTAGAGCTATACAGAATGGTCTAAGGAGTTGATATCGCTTATGTAATAAGCATAACTTTAAGGATTATTACTAATTAATTGAATAAGCTAAACATTCTGATCGTAATATGCACTGATTCTTTTTTATTATACGAATATATTGTTAAATTAGGCACTATAAAGGAAAAGAGGCTTATAATTAATATTATAGCGCTGCGACAGTTATATAAGCGAAGGGAAATCACGGAAATCCGATAGATAAATAGCTATAATAACCTTACTAATGCGATGATAAAAGCCTCCCTAAATAGAAGTCTTAAGACCTTTGTAACTAAGAATAAGGCTTGGATTTAAGTAGAAGGTTAGGTAAAGAGACTAACATTAGGCATTAAAGCTAAAGCTAATTAATTGCGCAATAAAGAATTTAAATGCAATAAATCTAAACGCGATTGATTACGGGACTTTAAGGATGCTTTAAACTAAGGAAAAGTTATTCATTTAGGTAATATTTCTTATGTATTACGTCGGTTGTTAATTTTTGCTTATTTGTTGATTTTTACGGATTTGTTATGTGTTTTAGAGCGATTTCTCTTTTTTAATAAAGAGAGAGTTTGCAAGTATTGGAATCGCTTATCTGGAGGATAGAAGGGATATACGATAGTAACTGGGAATTGTGGGTTATACGCATAATACGCGTGCCCTAATTGGCTGGATCACTATGTCATGTGACCTAGGGCAGTACTGTGGCCACAACACCACACTTCTGCATCGTTCCCCCTCTTTTCCCTTTAAATAATTACAACTATATAGAAATTAGACCTTTGTTACCCCCCCCCCTTTGCTGCAGCAATTATACCCTGTGAAGCCAACAGACTTTCTGGCCGATGGTGTAGAAACGGAGGATGGGGGGTTTTTATTTTTTTATTTTTTTTAATTTTTAATTTTAATAATTTTAATTTTAATTTTTAATTTTAATAATTTTAATAATTTTTAATTTTTAATTTTTAATTTTTAATTTTTAATTTTTAATTTTAATTTTAATTTTAATTTTAATTTTAATTTTAATTTTTAATTTTTAATTTTTAATTTTTAATTATTATTTCTTTCTTTCTTTCTTTCTTCGGCATACGGCCTGTTCGCCAGTCCCGGCCCGGATGGGCTCGACCAGAGGGAAAAGGCCGCGCCGACTGGGAAAAATCGTTCGGGTCGGTCGGGTTCCCTTCTCGATCCATGCTCTGCTCTGGCCTCGTCCCAGCCTCGTCGACGCTCGCAGTTTTTCTTCATGGTCCACCGACCGACCGCCCGACCGGTCTCGTCGCCGGTCTCGCTTCCCCCCTCTCCCTTGCCACCACCACCTACAGGTACCTACCGGAGGATTAGATCGGCAGTGTCCCCTGCATGGGCCGTGGCGTTTTTCTGCCGTCCCGTCCGGTCTGGTCTGGTCCTGCTTCGGGGCCCTGGCCTGGCCTGGCCTAGCTTGATGCCTCTGGACCCGGTCTGCTGGTGTCTGCCGGCTGCCAGTGGTCTGCTTGCTGCCAGTGGTCGGCCGGCTGCCAGTGGTCGGCCTGCTGCCAGTGGTCGGCTGCCAGTGGTCGGCTGCTCTTGGTGCTCCAGTCAGGTGCCTTCCGTTTCTCGCGCGGCCTCGTCGCGCCAGAGTCGTACCTGCAGGCACCGCACCATGGCGTGCTTCCGGCGCATCCCACGTTGGGGGGGGAAGCAGCAACCAACCCCCCTCCTCCCCCTGGTCAACAGTACCCGGCACCTACCTGCCCGGGCCACGTCCACGCACCCGTGTGCAGCAGGCATTGGATCCGTGTCCCTGTCCGGTTCCGGGTACAACATGCCAGCCAGGAGAACCAGCAGCATCCGTCGAAAAGCACGACCCCGCCTTTCCTTGTTCGCCTCATGCGCTGCGCCAAAGCCTGCTTGCTTGCTTACCCAGGTACCCCGTACCCGTACCTGCGACCTGTCCCTGGTCTGGCCCCGACGGGCCCCCCGCCCCGCCACACAACACATGTCAGCTCTGCCCCGTCGCAAACAGCCAAGGCCGCATTCCGTTCTGCGTGTCTTGGTTTGGACGGGCGCCAGCGCCGGCCTGGCGAGGGAGACGGGGCCCAGATGAACTGACTGTCCTGGTCCCGACGCCTGGTGTGAAGAGACGGGGCCCAGATGAACTGTCTGTCCTGGTCCCGACGCCTGGTGTGAAGAGACGGGGCCCAGATGAACTGTCTGTCCTGGTCCCAACGCCGGGGTGTCGAGAGACGGGGCCCAGATGAACTGTCTGTCCTGGTCCCAAGGCCGGGTGTCGAGAGACGGGGGCCAGATGAACTGTCCTGGTCCCAAGGCCGGGTGTCGAGAGACGGGGCCCAGATGAACTGTCCTGGTCCCAAGGCCGGGTGTCGAGAGAGTGGTTGCTGCTCGGTATCCAGGTGGCCGGGTACCTACCTGGTAGGTACATGTGTACATATGCAGAGTGTGGCGATGATGGTGGTGCAGATGCATTCCTGCTGCCGCGCAGCCTGCAGGCACCTCGTCTCCGGACCTGTCCTGTTGCGCCAGTCCCTCTCGTCTGGGTGCCTCCTGCCTGTTCGGGCAGCCGACCACCAGCCCGTTCACCTCCAGTCTGAAACTGGGCCCAGCTGTCAGTCATCCGCAGTGCGTCTGCCTGGCACCGTCCCACGCACGTTTGGTACCGGATGCTTACATGCATGCATGCTTCCACCACCGACCTTGGCCCCCTCCTTTTCGCTCTCGTCGGCCTTTTGCCCCCCTCGTCTTGACGAGTTTTGTCACCACACACCACGCTCGCGCGCACGTACGCACGCACACATACACGCACACACATACGCACACACACACACACACACACATACACACACACACACACATACATACACACACATACGCACACACACATACACACACATACGCACGCACACACACACACATACGCACGCACACACACACACATACGTACGCACCCTCCAAAACAGAGTCTTTGCCCCTGCTTATGTACATAATACATACTTAGGGAACCACCACCCACCCCCCCTTCCCCTTCCTTCCTTCCTCCCCCACTTGCCCTGCCCTGCCGGGTCCCTTCAGCCTCACCCCGTGTGCTTTCCGACTGTGTGTGTGTTGCCAAGTTGCCGCTCAGCATCCATCCCAAAACCAAAGCACGCCAATGCCCACCTGCCGTCTTGCTGTTTTCCGGCCGCCTGCTTAGCAATACACGTACTTGCTGCTCTCCACCTCGTGGCAAAATCCTTCCCTCCGTCACCCAACTCTCGCTTCCTTGCCATCTCCCTCTTGCACTCGTCGCTTTCGTCGGCAACGCTACGAGGGCCGCCGTCTATCGCCAACCATTTTTTTCTTTCTTCCCTCTTCTTCTTCTTCTTCTTCTTCTTCTTCTTCTTCTCTTCTTCTTCTTCTTCCTCCTCTTCTTCTCCTCCTCCTTTTTGAGCAACGACAGAGAACCGCACAGCCCAGTCGCGAACTGATCATCGAGAAATCGCGCCGCACGCTCCTGCTTTTTATCGCCGATCCCGCAACTACGCCGGGCTTCCCTTGTCGTCGTCGAAGGCCTGCCGACCATGGCGGCTGCGTTTCGCCCCGTCAACTCGCTCGTCGATGAGACCATCAAGGAGGAGGCGCCCATGACAACGTCTGCCTCTTTGTCTTCGTCCTCGGCCACGCCGCGACCCGGCGCCGTCTCGCAGCAGCAGCAGCAGCACCAGCAGCAGCACCACCACCACCAGCAGCACCACCAGCAGTCACACCCCCGAGCGCCATGGCTACGACATGACGACGCCAGGACGCCGACGAGAGCCACCTTTGCCGCCGCCTCGGACCCGATCGTCTTGCAGCAACGACTCTCCTCCGACGCCAAGGACAACCTGCCGAGCCGGGAAAACTCGCAGCATTCCACCAAGTCGTCGAGGCGGGACTCGATGGACGTCGACATGGATGATTCGGACGCCGAGACGGGTGTCACGCCCGAGGACGGCCTCGGGTCCGACGACGACAGCGTTGGTGCCGATGGCTCCAAGTCCGGCAAGAAGAAGAAGTCGCAGCGCTTTTACTGCGTCGACTATCCACCTTGCAATCTGAGCTTCACGAGGAGTGAGCACCTGGCGCGGCACATTCGGTAATCTTGTCCTTCTCTTCTCCTCACCTTGGATGCCTGCTCTCCGGCACGCACGACTTGTTCATTTCCTGACCCGCCTTCTCTCCCTTTTTAGAAAACACACTGGCGAACGGCCCTTCCAGTGTCATTGCTCTCGCCGATTCTCGCGCCTCGATAATCTGAGGCAACACGCGCAGACGGTCCACGTCAACGAAGACATCCCCATGGACTCGCTCGCGGCCACCGGCTCCCGTTTCCAGCGCCAGATGCGCACGGCCGAGAGGGTTCGCCAGGCGGGCAACAGGGCAAGGGCCTCGACTGGTGGGAGCGCCGGCGGGCCGGCTCGTGGCCACTCCAAAAGCCTGTCCACGTCGAGCATTGCCAGCTTCGGCTCCGTCGGCTCCGCCTATGGTCTCCCCGCTGACATGAGACGCCGTCCGCCACCTCTTGTCATGGCCTCCTCGGATCCCCGCTCGCGGCTCTCGATGGAATCCTATCGCAGCAGCGGCGCCGACAGCGCCTACTCGTCGTATCGCCCGGCCTCCCCTGGCGGCTTCAGCACGCCCGCGTCGGCCACCACCTTCTCCACGGCCCAGAGCAGTCCGCGTTGGGCTTCGCCGACCACCTCGACGCACGCGCGCTCGCAGAGCATGTACGGCTCTGGCAACCGAACCACGGGTGGTCGGCGGCTCAGTGTGCCGTCGAGCGCACATTCCTTTCAGTCACCCCTTGGACCCCATCCCGTCCTCGGTCCCGCCGCTCCGTTGAACAGCTCCCGCCCCGCAGCAGCAGCAGCAGCGGCGGCGGCGGCGGCCGCCTTCCCACCCACCACTCCTCAGATGCCTTCGTCGTCGCCGCCCTCGTCTGCATCGGGATGGTCCGGCCGTCGAGACTCGGTGTCGAGCAATCCGGACGAAGCGTGGCGACGACGCACTTGGCACCCCGGCAGCAGCAGGAACAACTATGCGCACCAGCCCCCGAATCAACCCAGTCACATCGCCGCTGCGAACCAGGCCGTTCGCCTGAACCCGCCGCCGCCCATTGCCAACCCGGCCAACGCCCAGTCGTCTTTCCGACTGCCTGGCATCGAGTCGTTTGACCCTCTGCCGCCCACGCGCCGGAATCCGACGCCGCCCTCGCAGCAGCAGCAGCAGCATCGGAGGGGCCCATCCCCCATGGCCGTTGACACCGAACTGCCCCATCGACGACTCTATCAACCTGGCGCAGGCGGAGGCGACGGCATGCAGCCGGACGAGCGCCGCAATCTAAACATGTACGACGCCGGCCTGCAGCGCGGCCTGAACCGACTCGACATTAGCCACAAGACGCCGCCTCGCGACAGTGCCGGCAGCTGGGCGTCCGAGGCAAATCGAGCCGTCATGGCCCAGGCGGAGCAGGTCAAGGTCAGCCAGCCAACCGTGCGGTTCGAGCATCAGATGCCCCCGTCCAGGCCCCATGGTCCGGCGGCTGCGGCTGCGGGCACCACGTCTGCTAGTCGATGTCTGCATCAGCACACCATGTCGGCCCCGTCCATGACGACATCACGAGAGAACAAGAGGCACGGCTGGTATCATGGACCCCTGTCGCCTTTTCAGGGCGGCCCACCTCCTGCCCAGGAGGCGCGAATAACGCACGTGGACCGCATCGTGCATCCCAACTTCAACGGCTTCGGCGGATTTCCCGCACGCGAACAGCAGCAGCCTGGGTCTGCGCCGCAGCCGCCGCCGCCGCAGCAGCGTGAGAGGCAGGGCAATCCGGAGTCTCTCCGGGGCTTCGAGGCGCTGGTGGCCGCAGCCACGAGCCAAGGGTCGACCGCCACGGCGTGCTAGGCTGTTGCCGTGTCCCCTCCCGGGGCCCCGCCGGGCGCCGTCTGCGGCGGCCGCTCCTGGTGATGCTGGATGATGGCTGTTTCGACTCGTCGCCGTCAAGAGGCACGCAAAGCCTCGGGTCGATGCTCTCTGCGATGGTCCCTCCGGGGGCCCTGCCGGGGGCCGCCCGCGGCGAGCTCCCGCCTTGGGCGGCTGCTTTTCCGGGCGTGGCGGTAGACACAGAATGATGTGCCTTTTGATCCCATGGCAGAACGTTTCGCGCAAAGCCATCTATATACGTCTTTTATTCTACGGCCATCTTGGACACCTTGTTCGTTGTGCTTTTTTTTTTCATTTTTTCGGGTTCATTTTTCCTTTTTACTTGGATACGGGATACCTTGTTCGTTGTGCTTTTTTTTCATTTTTTTGGGTTCATTTTTCTTTTTTCCTTGGAAACGAACGACTTTTCTTTTCCTTGGTGCCTGCCGCCTCCTCCAAGTTGATCTGTCGAGGCACGGCGCTTGGTTTCTTTTTTCACCCAAGTCATGACGTGATGAGATGCTCGTCTAGTGTTCATTTTCAGATGGCGGCTAGCGGACCAAGTACACACACGAATGGTTAATGAAAGTGGGCACGCGCTTGTTAGACAAAAGATGTACGATGACTCACGTTATGCGACGACTGGACGACGGTGTTTGACGTGTATGGCACATGTGGGCATATTTCGGTGGCCTGGCAGCTATGATTGCTCATGACGTCTATCGTGGAAATTGATACCCTGATGTTTGATGACCAAATATGGAGGGTTTGCATTTTTTTTTCCTTGTATTTTTCTTTTCTTTTCTTTTCTTTTCTTTCTTTTCTTTTATGGATTCCAAGCAGGGAAAGGGAGATTGGTCACGAATGGCGAGATTGGAAAGGAAGGGAGATGGGATACGGGAAGGAGGATACTGGATGGGAGATGGGATTGAGTCTGGCTGGGTGTGGCGAGTCTTGTTCTTGTGTGGCGTTGCGACGATTTCTTGTCATTTTGTTTTTGTGGTTGGGCGATGACGGAATTGGAAATGGGGGACAGTAGGTAGTAGGTTGTAGGTAGAATATGAAAAACCCGTGAGATTAATCTTGTGATTTGATTTTGTGATGTGAATCTTGTGACGTGGATATCTGATGGATATTCGGCAGCTTTTATAT
>AFQZ01001184.1:0-15509 GCA_000222935.2 Aciculosporium take MAFF-241224
ATAAGAAAGATAAATAAACTAGCTTATATAAGCTTCTTTTAATAAAAGAAGAGACTTATATTATTAAGATGCCTTACAGCCCTATAAAGTTTAGATTTATAGTTATTAAACTATATATTACTTTACTAAAAGCAAAGACTTCTTATAAGAATAACTAAGCTTAAAATAAGAAAGCTATAGAAATAGCTTTAACTTCCTAAGAAAAGCAAGGCATAGGCCTAAACAACCTAGACTAGATTAATAAAATTGTTTATAAGACTTCTTTTAACAACCCTATGAATTTACTATAAAGAGGCTGTAGAAGACCTTGGAAATACCCTCAACTAGAAGCTTTTCTTATAAAGAAAGAAAAGGCTAATTTTTAACTTATAATTGACCTTTATATACAAGGAAAAATCACTATACCTAGAGAACCATTTAAACTCTTTAATAAGGCTAAGATTAACGCTCTGCTAGTAAGAAATGTGTTTAAATTTATTTAATTTAACCCTTAAAAGCATAGAAGCAAAAGACTCTTTAGTTTATAAATAATACATAAGATTAAGGGTAAAGTAATTAATTCCCTATATAAAAAATTATAATATGTTATTTAAGGTTATAGTAACCATAGGAAAGAGGTTATCCTTATACAGTCCCTAATAATTTAAAGAGCTAGTTAGAGGCTTATTATTATTATTCATGTACGCTAGGTAGCTAAAGCCACTAACTAGTTCATCAACTAACTTCTTAATATAGGAAAAACCCTAAGATAGGGGAGAAAACCCATATTCTTCTATATAGCTCCTACTAAGCCTTTAATATAAAGTCTTTATTGTTTTTAACTATTAGTATAAGTTATCTGCTAGTTCCCCTGGAACTGCAGATAATAACAGAAGTATGGTCATGCTTTATATAAAAGGTTAGTATATTAGTAAAAACCCCTTATAAGTACCTCCCCTCCTAATCCAGCTCTTCCTCCTTTATTCTATTATTACTATTACCTTTAGTCCCTTTCTTAGCCTTACTATTGTGTATTTGCTATACCTTACAAAGCTCCTCTACTAACCTATACTGCTAAAGTCGCTTAGTTAAGAGCACCTACTTTATAATATTTAGTACTAGCTTCTTATTATTAAGCACTGCCCTAAGTTCCCGCGGGTCTCTTATTATAGGCACTACTAGGATTAGCCTTAGATAGTTATATTCTAGGTATAACAGGATAAGGTAGTAAATATCCTTATTTCCTCCCTAGTATTAACATATTAGTAATATTACCTTAGGCACTTATTTATTATAAAGGAAGGCATTTAGCCTTATCTTTTTTGTTTAAAGCTATACTAAGGCTATAGATTTATGCTTTAACAGGCTATTATAAAGCCTTACTATCTTTTTTATACTTTTAAAGTTAGGTTCCTTATTTACTACTATTACTTTTACCTATTCTCTTCTTACTTAAGCCTTATGCCTCTACTATATCCACTATTTTTCCCACTCCCTCTTTAATTCCTATCTGGCTATAAGGCTGCTAGAGAGGGGGGGGGGCATTAAGAAACGCCTTATAGTAATTATATTAGCAGCCTCTTCCTTAGCATTATAGCTATAATACTATTAAATTACAAGCCTGTTATATCTTCTTGCTTATACTACTATCCTTAAGTCTTTAGTAGAATTATTGCTTAATGTAATTAAGGTATAGATCTACTAGCAGTACTACTGCTTCTGTCTCTAAGAGTATTACTAGTGTTACCTTATATGCCCCTATAACCTACCTTAAGTATTTATTTTATTTCCTTATAAATGCCTTTACTACCCCCTGTGCTACCCCTTTTAACTTACTATAGGTATGGTATATCTTAGCTCCATAGGCTATTATGCTTCTTATTACCTATATATAAAGGGATCTTGCATACTTTAGTTAGCATCCCTACGTAAATATAGCCAGCGCTATAAGTGCTAACTTTTGCTATAATAATTTAGTATTTACCTTCTTTATATAGGTTAACTAATAAAGCTTTTAATAAATCTAAACCCCTAGGAATCGCGCTAATTATATTGGTTATATTATTATTCTTTTAAGTTAGATTGTTATTATAATCACTTGCCTCTTCCTTATAAAGTATATTAGCTTACTCTTCCTTAGGTTAAACCTTAGCCTATACTTCTTTAACTATTCCTTATATATTCTTTAGGCTTTTTCTAGTTATACTTTTATCTTCTCTGCTGTTTTTCTATATACTATAATATTTATATTATCTAAGAACCCTAATATTAATATTAATTCTGCTACTGCTAGTTTTTAATATAGTGGCATAATATAAAGCAGGAAGAGGATAGGAGACGCTAGCGACCCTTGTAGAACCCCTGTAGTAACTTAGATTTCCTTAGTAATACATCTGTTAAACGCTAATTATGCTCTCCTTTTTAATATAAAGCCCTGTGCCTATCTGGCTATCTACCCTAGTAGTTCTAACTCCTTTATAGTGTAGATTAATCGTTTATAGCTAATAGTATTAAATACCCTAGTAATATCTAGCTATAGTAATAATGCTATTCCCTAGTAATGCTATACTATCCTTATAACCTCTTTTAGTATACTTAGTACTATTTCTATTAAACTGCTAACCCTATTGCCTATTTATATGTCTAGTAGTATATAGTCTTTCTTTACTATAGTAGTAATCCTTCTTATAATAGCTCCCTTAATTACTTTCCCCATTATATTTAACAGTAATATCGGCCTTTACCCCCCTGGTCTGCCTAACTCCTTAGGGGTTTTCCTAGGTTTATATAAAACTACCACCTTTACTTATTAGAAGGAGGCCGGATAGTGTCCTAAACTATAGCATGCATTTATAAGGTGTGTTAAACACAATATTAAGGCTGCTCTGTATAGCTTAAGGAAACCTATTAGCAGCTTATCCGGCCCTAGGGCTTTCTAACTTACTATATTCTTTATAACTTCTTTAATTTCCTCCTTTATAAACACAGGAACTACCTAATTATTACTATAGTATCTTATCTCTACCTTTATCTCTAAACCTAAAGCCCTAGCTGCGGATAAAGAAAAGAACCTCTCTATAAATGCCTTTGCCTTACCCTTATATATAACCTTTACTATCTCCTCCCTGCTGTTATTTCCTAGCTAAGTTAGTAGTAGGACCTGTTATATCTTAAGAGGAAGTCCACTCTATAGCCAGGCCTAGTGCTTTAGGGTCTAGAGGCTCCCTTTAGACCTAAATAACTTACTAACTGCCTGTTACTAATTACTTCTCTTCTCCTTTAAGATTATATAATTCTGTTTTCCTATAGCTTCTATTAAGGCCTGCTATAATTCCTATGTCTATTGTTACTACTACTACTTATTAGCACATCTTGCCTTTACTATTATATCCTTTACCCTTTTATTCTACTAAGGCTATAGTTTACTACGCCCTTAAGGTTGTTTAGGTACTACTATATTAGCTATCTTAATAAGTTATTAGGTAAGCTATTGTATATAGTTATTAATTTCCTATTAATTATATAGCAAGAGCTCTAACCCCTTCTTTCTAAGCCTGTTTAAAGCCTCTGCTATAATAAGGTTCTTGTCCGCTGTTCTTTAACCCTAGACTAACCCTAGGCTGTTGCTTAATTCCTTGCCTATTCTAATGCTAATAAGCTAAGGCATATAGTCAGATCTGGCGATTTCTACTAGCCTAATAAATTTAACACTAATATTATAAGTAGTCCACATATAGTTAATAGTACTGTCCCTACTACTATGTTCTCTCCTTATTACTTCCCTAAACGGCATAGCTAGGCTAAGTTGCCACCTTATTATAAATTCTAACATCTTATTATACCCCTAAGAGGTTCGGCTAAATCTGTCCCATAAGGGGTAGTATTAGTTAAAGTCCCTTATAAACATACTCTAGCCCTTTGCCTAGGTATTAGCAAAGTATTATAAAGGCATCTGCTACTCCCTTTTATAAGCCAGGGAATAGATATTATATACCTTTACTTTATATAGCTTAATACTATACTAATTCTCTTCCCTTCCTATAGTTTAAAGTTTTATCTTAACCTTTTAATATATATAAATTACCATTCTTTTGCTATATATTACTAATATATAGTGCCTTTAAGATAGATTTAGTAGTATACTGTTATAACCTCCTGGTTCTTAAATAGCTATTACCTTAGGGCTAATGTTATGCCCTAACGCTAGATATACTAAATTGCTTTTCTTCTATATATTTTAGTATATAACCTTAATTATATACTCTATTATGTGCTTTAGAGCACCCTAGTTAGGCTGGCTTTAGTATTGTTTTGCCCTCTGGTTAGTTATAAAAAGGCTAGTATTATGCCTTTCTCTGCTAGTCTCTATTATTTTAATTATAGCTTATAGGTTTGTTTTGCAGAAAGGCCCCTTAGTTATATGCTCCTTTCTCTTAGCTGCCTCTCTGTTAGTCCCCTAGTCTTTTCTTTATAATAACCCTTACCTATAGTAGCTGTTATAACCTTTAACTAATAGCTGTAGAAAAACAGCGGCCTTATAGCATAAGCCTCCCTTGCCTACTACTATCTATTATTACTTATTAAGCATAGCTAAGACTATACTAAATATGCCCCTATATAATTTAAGTATCTCTCCTATACCTTACCTATTAATATTAAGCAAGTTCTCTCTTTCTTAGGGTATTTTCTAGTAGTATACCTGCTGTATCTTGCTTCCTCCTTATAGTACCTAGTAATATACCTAATCTTATAGTAATTATAATATTACTTTAGGTAAATTATTTTATTATATAGCTTAGCATTAAAAATCTCTGCTTAGTATACTATTCCCTTATGGCATAAGCGGTTTACTACCTTAGTGCCATTAATACTAACTACTAGTAGTGCCCTTATTGCTGTTTCCTTTAGCTTTTATACTATTATCTTTACTATGTTTAAACTATTCTCCTTTTTAATATTCTTCCTTATATCCTTAATTATAATATAGTTTATTAATCATATTAAAAATTCCTTAATAATCACACTAAATATCTTTTTATTTACTTCTGCCTTAGGTCTAAAGGCAACTCTTACCTAGGCTGTGTTTTCCTTTTATTTCCTCCTTGCTTTAGTAAACATAATAACTATATCTCTACTCTGTAGTTAGTGTGCTACTACTGCCTTCTTTATGCTAATAGTGCTGTTTACTGCCTTTATAATCTCTTTTAGTAATTTATTTCTAATTACCTTACTAATAGTGTTTTTCTTTACTATTGCTTTTTAGTAATAGCAGGCTAGTATTGCCATACCCTCTATTTAGGCTAAAGGGATTGTTATATTCTGCCCTATAGCTCTATAAGCTATAATAATTACCTAAGTCCCCCTAACTACTAATTTAGTCCTAGGAATAGCCTTTATTACCTTCTTAACCGCCTTTTTAACCGTGGTTTTTACCTTACTATTAACTGCTTTTATAATTAAAGCCTATAGGCCTTTTATACTAGTTCTTATTTAGGCTATCTTCCCTCCTATATTTATAGCAATTTATATAATAGTTCTAATAAAAGCCTATACTTTTATTATTTCTACCTTTAAAATAACTTTTATTATTAATTCCTTTAGTAATTTTATTTTATTCTTTAGTTTTTCTTATGCTACTATTACTTTAGAATTCTCTTTTTAATACTATATTTCTTCCTAGGTAGTACCTTATCCTTTATTAGTTATAGATTTATATAGAAATTTATTAATTATTATGCCCCTTATGCTGCTTACTTCCCTTATATAATATGCTATTACTAGGGAGGGTAATTAATAATAAGGAATCCGATTCTATGCTTCTTTCCCGTTTTAGGCGTAATACTGTGTTATATCTGTAGTGTTTTCTTTTTTATAATTAGGGCCTAAGCTGCTTTAGTTAGAGGCTTATTATTGCTCTTACTCTATTATTAAAAAGAGAAGGCATTATAGCTTAGCTAAGGGATATTACTTAAGCATATGTGCAATTACAAACGAAGCTTAATTACATAATTCTTATAAAGCTTTTAGTATAAATTGCATACCTTTACCTGCTAGATGTTATTATAGTTATAATAAAGCTGCTTTATGGAATTGCAGAAGCAGGCATATATTAGTAGTTAATGTATTTTAATTATTATTATTAAAAGCTTTAGATAATTACCTTTACTTATAACCTATATCTCCTTATATTTTTAAAAGAAAGCTCTTATTTTAGACTTATTAGAATACAGACTAATAATACATTAGGCCTTAGTAATACTAAATTCTTTGATTATAAAGAAGTTAAGTTAAAAAATGCCGGATTTCTTATAAAGCTAAAACAATGCCTAGAGAAATTAATACTATTTGTTAGGGGAGTCACGAGACAAGAGCGTGAGAGTACAAAGACCTACTAGGGCAAGCCGCGCCCTAGCTACACATAGGTATATAGGAGGACAGGCCTTGTAAAGAGATAGAGAGGCTAGTAAATATAGTATTTACATTACTAACCCTACTTATAGCTATTTAGCTATAAGTATGCTTAACTATAGCCTTTACTTTACTAGTAAACCTTTAACTATAATAGAATATTTACTTTTTCCTATAGGGATAGTAGACTATTAGCTTAGTAAAGATATTAACCTAGAGAATAAACATATAAGTAAGTAACTATATTAATATAAAGACTGTATAGGTATTAGATAAATTTAATAGAAACAGAAGTAGCTTTAGTATTACTATAGTATAAGACGTTATATTATAGTTAAAAACCCCTATACTTATGTTAGAGGGTGGAACAGAAGAACCTATAGGAATAAGACAAACTTACCTTAATAGTACTATAAGTAATTAGTATTATAAGCCTAAACCCTAGTGCACTTAAATCTAAGATATTAATATATAGGCTAATAAGGAAAATAAGTTAAATTAAGAACTTAAGAAAGCTATAAGGAAGCTATACCTTATTTAAAAGCATACCTAACTTAAAAAAATATAGCAGGACTTAATAAATCCTTTAGTAACTATACTAAAGGAGCCTAGTCTAACTGCTTTTCTCTAAATAAATACTCTAGGTAATTAATTAATAGTAACTTACCTATAACATAGCCTTGTAAAAGCATAATTAAAAGCCTTAGTTTATAAGGGAGATAGCTATAAGAACTTATAATCCTTTCTTATAAATCTAAACATAGCTTTTATTATAAATAGAGTAACCTTTATAGATAACTCAACTAAGGTTGCCTATACTAGCAGCTGCTTAGTAAAGGAAGTAAAGTAATAATAAAATAGGTATATAGCTATAAATAGTATTATAAACTTTAATAATTATAGCTAGAAGGACTTTATTATATAGCTAAAGGATAGAGCAATAAATAAGAATATATACTACCTAAAAGTAATAAAGTTACTACTAGAGTTATAGTAATAAGATAATTAGCTATTTATAGTGTTTATTAAGATTTAGAGTAAGATAAAGGGGGAGTTACCTAAAGATATTCCTAAGAGAATTTGAATTTATATGTTTATTAATAGCTTAAACTATATAATAAGAAAGCAGGTCCTTAGCTAAGAGTTCCCTAAGTCTTAGATATACCTTATTAAATAAGGTTATAAGGCAGAAATAGCTACTAAGGGGTATAATAAGAGACCCTATCCCTATAGAAAACAAGCTAGGTTAACATTGCTATTAAAGGACAAGCAGGGGATAAGCAGCGAGAAAGAGATAACCTAGGGCTAGCGATCTTATTCTTATTTTAAATATGGAAAATACAGCTATATTGCTCCTTATTATAAAGCATTTAATTATAAGACGTGTGGTTTAAATAGGTATATAATAAGCTTATACTACAGTAACTATAAAAAAGCAGTATAGGCTATGGACCTAAATATAATACTAGTAACTATAGCATGCACTTAGGGATATATTATTATAGTTAAACCCCTAGGCTAAATTAAGAACTCTAAAAATAAAATTAATAACTTTTAAATAAGAATAAGAATAAAACTATAGTAAGAAGGAAGCTAGGTAGTAGTGAACGCACTATTTAACCTAGGAGTAATAAACTTAATAATATATTTAAACTTACTATTAAAGGCAGACTAAAGCAGGGTGGAAGCAGATAAGGTAAAGCTAGAGAGCGCCTTACTAACAGAACTAAAGCACTAGGGTATTATTAATAGGGTGGTATAAATAACGGATAGTATAGGTTATAGCAAATTCTATTAACTCTACTGCTATATAGCAGATACTAGAGAAGGACTAATCCTAGGAATAAACTAGGCTATAAACTATAAGCTAAAATACTATTATAGGCATTAGGTTATTAAAGACACCTGGTGATAAGGGAATACTTAAAGCTAGTTACTAGCTTATAATAGATTTACTGTGTAAAGGAAGCAGTAGGTATAATGCTAATCCTTAGCTAATATATAGTATAATTATCCGTCTCCTAGGAAGAACTAGTTGAAAATGAAATAAGTAAAGAGGTTACTATAAAGATACTTCTACTAAAATATAAAGAATTTATAGATATGTTTTTAAAGGAGTTAGCTAGTAAGCTACCCTCTTTAAAAGGAAAAACTTATATAATAAAATTAATAGAAAGAGGAATGCTACTATAGGAACTAATTTATAACCTAGTAGAGAAAGAGCTATAAGTTCTCTGTAAATACTTAGTAGATATATAAAAGAAAGGCTAGATAAGAAGATTAATAAGTCTAGCAGGAGCCCTAATCTTATTTATACTAAAAAAGGGAGGCTAACTATGCCTCTATATGGATTATAAAGGCCTTAATAGGGTTACTAAGAAGGATAAAGCCCCTCTTCCCCTTATATTAGAATTATTAGATAGGTTGAGAGAAGCAATAATTTGTATAAAGCTAGACTTGAAAAATGCTTACTACTAAATATATATTCACAAGGGTAATAAGTAGAAGACAGCTTTTTCATGCTAATATAGTTACTTTAAATATCTTATTATGCCTTTTGGCTTAGTAAACGCACCTGCTACCTTCTAAGAATATATTAATACTATACTAGAAGAGCTAGTAAATATAATATATATTATCTATTTAAATAATATCCTAATTTATAGTAGTAATGCAGTAGTGTACAAAGGGTATGTTAAACTAGTCCTGTAGAGATTATATATTATAAAGCTATATATAAACCTTAATAAATACAAATTCTTAACAATAAGGGTTAGCTTCCTTAGATTTATTATTATACTAAAGGGTATTAAAATAAAACTAGAACGCATTAAGGCAGTAGCAGAATGGCCGCTACTAAGCAGCGTATTGGATATACAAATCTTTCTTAGGTTTATAGGGTTTTACTAATAGTTTATTAGGGCATACAGTAAAATCGCTGTCTTACTAATAAACCTTTTAAAAAGAGAGTTTAAAGAGACCTTTAAACTACCTTATAATGCATAAGCCGCGTTTAAGATACTAAAATAAAAGTTTTTAAAAGTACTAGTCCTGGTTTATTTTGATTTAATAGCCTCCCTTTAAGTTAAAACAGATGCCTTAGCGTTTGCTATTAGTATAGTATTAGTAATGTTAGTGCTAAGTAATTAGCACCTAGTTATATATATATTACAGAAGTTGTCAGGTTTTAAACTCTGCTATACAACATCTAATACTAAGCTACTAGCTATTATTATTATTCATGTACGCTAGGTAGCTAGAGCCACTAACTAGTTCATCAACTAACTTCTTAATATAGGAAAAACCCTAAGATAGGGGAGAAAACCCATATTCTTCTATATAGCTCCTGCTAAGCCTCTGATATAAAGTCTTTATTGTTTCCAACTATTAGTATAAGATATCTGCTAGTTCCCTGGAACTGCAGATAATGATAGAAGTGTGGTTGTGCTTTATATAAAAGGTTAGTATGTTAGTAAAAACCCCCTATAAGCACCTCCCCTCTTAGTCTGGCTCTTCCTCCTCTATTCTGTTGTTTCCGTTGCCTCTGGTCCCTTTCTTAGCCTTGTTATTACATATCTGCCATGCCTTACTAAGCTCCTCTGCTAACCTGTACTGCTAAAGTCGCCTAGTCAAAAGCACCCACTTTACGATATTTAGTGCTAGCTTCTTGTTGTTAAGCGCTGCCCTAAGTTCCCGCGGATCTCTTATTACGGGCACTGCTAGAATCAGTCTTAGATGGTTATATTCTGGGCATAACAGGATAAGGTGGTAAATATCCTTGTCTCCTCCCTAGCATTAGTATATTAGTGAAGTTACCTTGGGCACCTGTCTGTTGTAGAGGAAGGCATTTAGCCCTATTTTTTCTGTTCAAAGCTGAACTAGGGCTATAGATTTATGCTTGAGCAGGCTATTATAGAGCTTTACTATCTTTTTTGTGCTCTTAAAGTTAGGTTCCTTGTCTACTGCTATTGCTTTTGCCTGTTCTCTTCTTACCTAAGCCTTACACCTCTGCTAGATCTACTGTTTTTCCCACTCCCTCTTTAATTCCTGTCTAGCTATAAGGCTGCCAGGGAGGGGGGGGGGGGCATTAGGAAACGCCTTATAGCGATTACATCAGCGGCCTCTTCCTTAGCATTGTAGCTGCAATGCTATTAAATTACAGGCCTGCTATATCTTCTTGCCCATGCTACTATCCTTAAGTCTTTAGTAGAATTATTATTTAATGTAATTAAGGTACAGATCCACCGGCGGTACTGCTGCTTCTGTCTCTAAGAGTGTTACTAGTATTGCCTTATATGCCCCTGTAACCCGCCTTAAGCATTCGTTTTATTCCCTTATAAATACCTTTACTACCCTCTGTGCTACCCCTTCTGGCTTGCTGCGGGTGTGGTATATCCTAGCTTTATAGGCTATTATGCTTTGTATTACCTGCATATAAAGGGATCTTATACACTTTAGTTGGCATCCCTATGTAGACGCAGCTAGCGCTGTAAGTGCTAATTTCTGCTATGACAATTTAGCATTCACCTTCTCTATGTGGGTTAACTAACAAAGCTTCTGGTAAATCCAAACCCCTAGGAATCGCGCTGATTGTGTTGGTTATATTGTTGCTCTGCTAAGTTGGATTGTTGTTATAATTGCCTGCCTCTTCCTTATAAAGTGCATTAGCTTGCTCTTTCCTGGGTTAAACCTTAGCTTATATTCCTTTGACCACTCCTTATATATTCTCTAGGCTCTTTTTAGTTGTACTTTTGTCTTCTCTGCTGTTTTTCTATATACTATAATGTTTGTATTATCTAAGAACCCTAATGTTAATGTTAATTCTGCCGCTGCTAGTCTTTAATATAGTGGCGTAATGTAAAGCAGGAAGAGGATAGGAGACGCCGGCGACCCTTGCAGAACCCCTACAGTGACTTAGATTTCCTTGGTAATATATCCGTTAAATGCTAATTATGCTCTCCTTTTTAACGTAAAGCCCTGTGCCTATCTGGCCATCCACCCTAGCAGTCCTAACTCCTTTATAGTGTAAATTAATCGTTTATGGCTGATAGTGTTAAATGCCCTGGTGATATCTAGCTGCAGTAATAATGCTATTCCCTGGTAATGCCACGCCGTTCTCACGACCTCTTTTAGCATGCTTAGTGCTATCTCTGTTAATCTGCCAGCCCTGTTGCCTATCTATATGTCCGGCAGTATATAGCCTTCCTTTGTTGTAATAGTAATCCTCCTTGCAATAGCTCCCTTAATCACTTTACCTATTGTGTTTAATAGCGATATTGGCCTCCACCCCCCTGGTCTGCCTAACTCCTTAGGGGACTTCCTAGGTTTACGTAGAACTACCACCTTTGCTCGTCGGAAGGAGGCCGGATGATATCCCAAGCTGTAGCAAGCATTTGCAAGGCGTGTTAAACACGATATTAGGGCCGCTTTACATAGCTTAAGGAAACCCGTTGGCAGCTTGTCCAGTCCTAGGGCTTTCTAACTTGCTATATTCTTTATAACCTCTTTAATTTCCTCCTCTATAAACACAGGAACTGCCTAATCATTATTACAGTATCTTGTCCCCTCCTCTACCTCTGGACCTAAAGCCCTAGCCGCGGATAGAGAGAAGAACCTCTCTACAAATGCCCTTGCCTTGCCCTTATATGTAACCTCCACTATCTCCTCCCTGCCGTTGTCTCCTGGCCAGGTTAGTAGTAGGACCTGTTGCCTTTTAGGAGGAAGTCCACTTCATAGCCGGGCCTAACGCTCTAGGGTCTAAAGACTCCCTTTAGACCTGAATAACTTACTAACTGCCTATCGCTAGCTACTTCTCTTCTCCTTTAAGATAATGTGATCCTGTTTTTTTATAGCTTCTGTTAAGGCCTGCTACACTTCCTGCGTCCGTTATTGCTACTACTGCCTATTAGCACGTCTTGCCTCTACTATCGCGTCCCTTACCCTTTTATTCCACTAAGGCTGTGGTTTACTGTGCCCTTAAGGTCGCTTAGGTGCTACTATATTAGCTATCTCTATAAGCTATTAAGTAAGCTACTGCGTATAGTTATTGATTTCTTGCTAGTTGCACAGCAAAAGCTCCAACCCCTTCTTTCTAAGCCTGTTTAAAGCCTCTGCTATAATAAGGTTCTTATCTGCTATCCTCTAACCCCGGACTAACCCTAGGCTGTTGCTTAATTCCTTATTTGTCCTAATGCTAATAAGCTAGGGCATATGGTCAGATCTGGCGATTTCCACTAGCCCAATGAATTCAACACTAACGTCATGGGTGGTCCACGCATGATTAATAGTGCTATCCCTGCTGCCATGTTCTCTCCTTATTACTTCCCCAAACGGCGTAGCTAGGCCGAGTTACTACCTCGTTATAAATTCCAATATCTTATCATGCCCTGGAAATGTTTAGCCAAATCTGTCCTATAAGGGGTAATATTAGTTAAAGTCCCCTATAAACACACTCTGGCCCTTTGCCTGGGTATTAGTAAAGTGTTGTAGAGGCATCTGCCACCCCCTTTCGTAAGCCGGGGAATATATATTATACACCTCTACTCTATATAGCTTAATACTGCACTAATCCTCCCCCCTCCCTATAGTCTAAAGCCCTGCCTTGACCTTCTAGTGTATATAAATCGCCGTTCTTCTACTGTATATTGCTAATGTATAGTGCCCCTGAGATAGATTTGGCAGTATACTGTTATAGCCTCCTGGTTCCTAGATAGCTATTACCTTAGGGCTAACATTATGCCCTAACGCCAAATATACTAAATTGCTTTTCTTCTGTATATTCCAGTATATAACCTTAATCATGTACTCTATTATATGCTTTAGAGCACTCTGGTTGGGCTAGCTCCGGTATTGTTCTGCTCTCTTATTAGTTGTAAGAAGGCTAGCATTATGCCTTCCTCTGCCGGTCTCTGCTATTCTGATTATAGTTCGTATGTTCGTCTTATAAAAAGGCCCCTTAGTTATATACTCCTTCCTCTTAGCTGCCTTTCTGTTAATCCCCTGGTCTCTTCTTTATAATAACCCTTACTTATAGTAGCTATCACAGCCTTTAACCGATGGTCGCAGAAGAACAGCGGCCTTATAGCGTAAGCCTCCCAGGCCTGTTACTACCTATTATTACTTACTAAGCATAGCCGAGACTATGCTGGATATACCCCTGCGTAATTTAGGCATCTCTCCTGTACCTTGCCTGTTAATATCGGGCAAGTCCTCTCTCCCTCGGGGTGTTTTCTAGCAGCATACCTACTATATCTTGCTTCCTCCTTATAGTGCCTGGTAATATATCTAATCTTATAGTAATTATAACATTGCTTTGGGTGGACTATCTCGTTGTATGGCTTGGCATTGAAAATCTCTGCTTAGTATACTATTCCCCTATGGTATAAGTGGTTTACTGCCTTGGTGCCCTTAATGCTAACCACTAGTAGTGCCCTTGTTGCTATTCCCTTTAGCTTTTGCACTATTATCTTCACTATGTTTAGACCATTCTCCTTTTTAATGTTTTTCCTTATATCCTTGATTGCAACGTGGTTTATTAATTGTATTAGGAATCCCTTAATAATCACACTAAACATCTTCCTGTTTACTTCCGCTATAGGTCCAAAGGCAACTCTTACCTAGGCCGTGTTTTCCTTTTATTTCCTCCCTGCCTTAGTAAACGTAATAACTATGTTTCCACTTTACAGCCTGCGTGCTGCTATTGCCTCCTCTATGCTAATAGCGCTGTTTACTGCCTTTATAATCTCTCTTAGTAATCTGTTCCTAACTGCCTTGCTAATGGTGTTTCCCTTTACTATTGCTTCCTGGTGATAGCGGGCTGGTATCGCCATACCCTCCGTTCGGGCTAAAGGTATTGTTATATTCTGCCCCGTAACTCCGCAAGCTGTAATAGTTGCCTAAGTCCCCCTAACTATTAATCTAGTCCTAGGGACGGCCTCTATTGCCTCCTTAACCGCCTTCTTAACCGTGGTTTTAACTTTACTATTAACCGCTTCTATAATTAATACCTGTAGATCTCCTATGCCAGTCTTTACTTAGGCTATCTCCCCTCCTGTATCTATAGTAACTTATATAAAGGTCTTAATAAAAGCCTATACTTTTGTTATTTCTACCTCTAGGATAACTTTTATTATTAACTCCTTTAGTAATTTCATTTTATTCTTTAGTTTTTCCTGCATTACTATTACTCCAGGATTCTCTCCTTAATATTGCATTTCTTCTTAGGTGATGCCTTATCCTTCGTTGGTCGCGGATCCACGTGAAAATTCGTTAATTATTGCACCCCTTGCGCCGCTTACTCCCCTTACGTAATACGCTATTACTAGGGGGGGTATTTAACAATAAGGAATCCGATTCCGTGCTTCTTTTTCGTTTTAGGCGTGATACCGCGTCGTGTCCGCGGTGTTGGTCCTTTTTCCTATAAAGTCTTTTAAGCTACTAGCTATATAAGAAGCTTTTTATATATAAAGGCATTACCTAGCTTACTTATAGTATCTAATAAAAGTAATTACTAATTACTTAAACTATAAATACCTAGTAATAAAACCAAAGCTCTTTAGCAGACAGGTTATAGCATTAGATAAATTTTATTTATATGATTTTATAATTAAGCATAGGCTAGGGAAGTTAAACCTAGCTAACAGACTATTATAAAGACCAGACCATTTCTTAAGAGTAGCTATAGTAAAGGCACGGTTATTACACCTGCTAATATTCTTAGATAAGTTTGCAGAGAAGAAGCAGATTAATAGCAGTGCTAATAAGGTAGTATATATAATAGTGTTCTAAGGTATAAAGGCCTTGCTATAAGAGATATAAAGAGAAAGCAGTATAAGAGCTATATATTTAAGTGGCATATTAATAGTAACCCTATCTAATTATATAGTATTTAAGAGTTTAGAGTAAGCTAGTAGCAAGAAGACCTCCCTAGCTATACATTTAAGCAGTATAAGAGCTGTATATTTAAGTAGTATATTAATAGTAACCCTATCTAGTAATGTGGTATTTAAGAGTTTAGAGCAAGCTAGCAGCAAGAAAACCTCCCTAGCTATGCATTTAAGCAGTATAAGAGCTGTATATTTAAGTGGCATATTAATAGTAACTCTATTTAATAATATAGTATT
>AFQZ01001183.1:0-15535 GCA_000222935.2 Aciculosporium take MAFF-241224
TGTCTTGTTTTTTTTTTTTTNTTTTTTTTTTTTTTTTTTTTTTTTTTTTTTTTTTTTTTTTTATTTTGTATAGGTTTAGACTCAGTCATTTTTTGTAGAATTTTGTAGATTGAATCTAGTTCGCCCTCCGTTCGGGCCTGTTATGGCTATATATATTACCTTATTATGCTTTAAATCTCTTTAGTGCTGCTGTTTCTAGGAAACTTTTTAGGGGCTCTTATATTAGCTAGGTGTACCTAACCTATTTAACTAGTATATCCTGTTAGTTTTTATAACCTTATGCGTTTCTTACTGCTAATATCTCTTTTACTTTGTATTCTACTAACTCTGGATTGTTTTTATGTAATAAGAGTATTAGCCCTGGTCTAGAATCTGCTAGTAGTTGTGATAGAAGCGGGTTAGATATAGCCCTTTTTATTAAGTCTATATAAAAGACAGGGTGTATGCCCTGTGGAATATTAAGTTAGATAGTAAGTAGTGTTAGTATGTTTAAAACCTAATATTTTACCTTAACCTAGTTAAGTTTCCGGCTAGGGCGATTAGTCTTAATATAGCACAGATTCAACTATATAAAGTCTCCTGCCTGGTATTATTCCGCTGGTTATTAGGAAGTATTTACTATATTCTGTTGTTATTGTTATGTAAAGTTAATCGCTACCTAGGCTAGTGTTGTTCCCTCTTAGAGATATTCTAGGAATAGTACGGCCCTCCCTTTAGGTAAAGTTAGACTCTTAGTTATATTTAATACTTGTTAAATTAGCTTAATATTAAACCCCTTTAGCGCCCGGTTCGTGCTTAGCCTGGTCACTGTGGACGTTTGGTTATTAAGCGCCATTTAGCAAGCTGGGAGATAATTAGCCTAATTATGTTATAAAAAGGCAATAACTACTTAGAGGACTGCCTATATCTCTTAGTTTACTTATTCTGTTCTGCTGTCTGTTTAAGGGTAATGTGATATAGATAATAGCTATTCTATACCTACCTTCTTATAAAGTGTGGTCTAAAAACGGCTAAGCTAATCCGATCCGCGGTTAGAGATAATCTAATGGGGAAACCTATGAAATTACTACTAGCAGTGTTTAAAGCGTTCTGCGCACGCCTTAGCCGCTATACTTATTATTACCTCTAACTATATATACTTAGAGAGGCAATCCGTGATAACTATTAGGTAGCGTGGTGACTTCTTATTGCATGCAGGGAGATTAGTTATAAAATCCACTAATATCTGTGACTAGTAATGGTCTGCTACTGGTATAGGTTTTAAAAGCCCCTGTTAAAGTTGTTGACTCTTTCTCCTACTATAATAGTAGCAATTCTATATAAACTATACTATATCTTTTAATATCCTATCCTAGTAATAGTCTCTCTATAATACCTAGAAAGTGGTATTCCTCCCTAGGTGACCTAATATAGGCGAGTCATAAACCCGTTATATAAGTAATGTAGTAAGAGGCTTATATTAGGGAATCTAAAGCCGCCCCTAGAATTATAGTGCTCCTTAGGCGTTTAATATGCAATCTGCTATCTGAGATTTAGTCCCTATAGAGGCAGGAAATTTCCGCTTTACTGCCTGAACTGCTACTAATTTTATGCCATATAAGCTATTTATAGCAACTTTCTAATTCTATAGATCCTAAAGGTATTCATCCTAAAAGAGGTTAGAACCTTATAGTAATGGCCCTACTAAATCTATACTAACAATGTCTTATGTAATTATTTTATCTGGATTATTATCATCCTGGTCGCTATTCTCCTCTAGCTTAGCTGTTATTTGCACTCCTACTAGGGATGTATTGCCTGTATCTAGGCTTTGGACCGGACGTATAATGCACCCTATAGGACGGCTCCTTTAACCTTAATCTTGCTCCTGTTAAGAGAGAGCATTTAGCCTACCTGCTTATGTACCTAGATAATATTAGAGGTGAAAATTAAAAAGAGATAATGTTTTAGCCTATCTTACCTGCCTTTCTAACATCTCTTAAGGAGCTGTAAAATATTCTAGATTTTTATAGTCAGTAAGAATTGTAAATGGTTAGGCCATACTTTACAGTTCTGCTAACTACGCCTTAAGATAAGAAATAATGCTATAGAGCTCCTTGTTATAAATTGTATAGTTCCGTTGCGCTGCCGTAAGTTATGCTGAGTGATATGCAATAGGCTGCCATATACCCTTTGGATTGTATTATAAAAGGCATCTGCTTATTGCTTTATTAGAAGAATTAGCTTCTACTTACGTCTCTAGGTCAGGATCTTATTATATAAGAATTAGGGATGATATAAAAGCTGTCTTAAGCGCCTAAAATGCCTTCTTGTATTTAGGAGTCTAATGGAACCTAACTGCCTTCTTAGTAAGGTTGGTAAGGGGCCCTGCCAGGTCCGAGAAATTATTGATAAATTCCCGATAAAAATTTGCAAAGCCTAGGAAACTCCTTACTCTACGTATTAATCAGGGTGACTCCTAGTCCTAAATAGCTATAATCTTCTTTAGGTCAGGACGGATAGCTTTTCCTGCTTCTATAATAAATCCTAAGTATTTTACTTTCTAGACTATAAACGCACACTTATTAATATCTAAGTACAGCCTGGCTTGTTCTAACTAGCATAGAACTTCTTATACTTTTTTTATATAGTTCTTCTTTAAACCTCTGGAATAGATAAGGACATCATCTAAGTAAGCCGTTATATAATCTCCTAATGTATCCCCTAATACATTATTAATATAACACTAAAAAGTAGCGGGCGCCCTGGCTAAACTAAATAGGCAAACTAGCCACTTAAATAATCTAAACCTGGTCTGAAATGCAGTTAGGCTTTTGTCCCCCTGTGTAACCTATAGTTTATAAAAAGCTATATGGATATTAAGTTTAGTAAAATATCTTACCCTAGCTAAGGAGTAAAGCGTCTTTTTAATTAAGGGGAGAGGATATTTATTCTAGACTGTGACTTTGTTTAGTGCTTAATAGTTAATATAAAACCGCTAACCCCCCCTAGCTTTCTTAACTAATAAAACTAAAGCTCTAGCTGAGGAAGAGCTAGCCTAGATCTAACCTTTATCCTAAAGGTTTACGATTTATTTCTGAATTTCTAGAAGCTATTCCTAAGGTATATTATATAAGGGGGCCTAAGAGAGCTCTGACTCTATCCCATTAGGGTTTTTCTGCAGCTAAATATAATAGTCTGCAGTCCCCTAGTGTAGCAGCAATATATTCGCCTTTTTTTTATTAAATAAGGCTAGGAAATCCTAGAGCTCCTTAGGTAAGCAGTCCATTAGGGCCTGAGTAGGATCTGCTATAGGTGTAACTATTAGTATAAAGGTTATATCCTGTAAGCTAGTAGCTAAGAACTGTATATTTGTTTATTTCTTTGCTACTGCTTGTTGTGCTATTCCCTTATAAACAGAGCCTAATATTTCCGTTATTAGATTATTAGTTTTTCTTATGGTTGTTGCCTAAACCTGAAGATTTCTTAAAGAACGGACTATAAGAGATTCCTATATAGCGTGAATTTTAATATTATATTGTTTTAATTAAGGGGTCCTTAAGATGTATAAACAGGTAAGTCCTAGTATTATATATGCAGAAACTGGGAAACTCTATCCATCCACGTTGGCTATAAATCAGGTAAACCTGGATATCTTCATAGGACCCTAATAGAAACCCTCTTAGCCTTGTTTTTTAATAGATATAGCTGTTTGTATTTGTTATAGTTAGGCTAAATTAATTATAGGAAATCCTATGTGTTATGCAAAGGATTCGCTTACAGCAGCATAACTATTATAACCATTATCCACTTGTGCATTAGCAAAGGCTTCCTTGTTAAATAAAACTGGTATTAAAAAGGGAGTTGAGTTTATATTTTTCTCTATTTGTTTATAAGCGCCTTTGCCTGTGGGTGGTATTTAGTAAGATAGCTTTCTGCCTTTTTCTTCCCTTTTGCTAAGCCTTAAGCTTAAGGGCTGTCTTTTTCTAATTTCTCTCTTACTTTAGATTCTGCTTAGGCGCTTATTATCTTTATAATATAAATATTAGAATCCGGACAATATACTAGAAGGAGGCGGCAAGCCTTTGCCTAGTAACCAGTGGTACCGTAATGCAGGCATTAGTTATTATCTTTATAAGCCTATATTGTTTCCGCTAATACCTACTTAGCACGGGTTTTGCCTGTGTTTTAGTGCCCTGTGGAAGACGTGACGTTTACTCCTATTATCTGTATATCCCTGTCCTTTTTATAAGATATATCCAAAGGGAATCTAGTTTGTCCTTTATGTTTAGTTTTTAATTATTCTTTTAGGTTATAAGACTTAATATTAAGGGCAATACCCTAAAGTCTTGCTACTACCTGTTTGTAATTAGTACAGGGAATATCCCGCCCTACACAGTAATTATATATTTTTTTATTTAAAGCTATGCATAGCTTTAATAATTTAATAGAATCCGCCTATTTGCGTCCTCTAGCAAGAACTAATTTTTGTTTAAAACGGACAAAAAAATCATTAAATTTTTTGCCTAAGCGTTATTCCACTTAATTAAGTTTAGTAACAGTGTGTTCCTATTAATAAGGGTCTATAAATAAGGAGTTAAGATATCCTAAAAAATTATCTAAGGAGTAACTAAGGGTTTTTCTAGCCTTAAAGAAAGGAGCGACCCGGGCCCTGACCTTAGCTGACAGATATTAGTATATAAAACACTATTTATTCTAAGCGCTCCTGATGAAGTCGCTGTTAGCTTATAGTTTATAAGCTAAGAGGTTGTGCTACACCTGGTATTTAATTTAATTCCCGTTATATAGGTCACTTATATTAAGGGGCTTCCTCTTAGGTTTTTTCTCTATTAAAGGATCTCTCTATTGTCTGCCTGCGCCTAAGGCGCCTGTACCCTAGGTGGAGGGTGTAGCTAAAGCAGTTGCAATTCTAAGCTGCTTAAATAGTGTTATAACTTAGTTAGCAGTGTCCTGGTTTATCTGCTTGTATATAGCTATAATATGTTAAAGCCTTATTAATTCCTATATGGCGTTTATCCCTGCTAAATCGCCTGCTGTATTAGGCCGTATTATGCCCTGTTGTGTTTTATTTATATTGAATGTTACCTCTCTATAAAACCTGTAATGGTTTCTTAAATAAAGACAAAAGGAAGAAGATTATATGTTATAGTCTAGCTAATATGTAACTATAGTATTAGTAACTATAAATAAAAATAATCTTCTTAGGAAAGCAAAGAAGGAAAAGATCTATAATCCTTTTAGAACTCCTGCCTTTATAGCTTATCCCCTTTACTATTATATAGCCTAAGTAAAGAGGCTAGAGTATAATAAACTTAAATATATATAGGGTCTGATTCGCTAGTGTAAAGCTTAAGTTAAGAGGCTAAATTAGAGTATGTTAGTATGTGCGCCTAACTCATATTGCTTGTATAGCTCGTAAAGTCTGGCTTCTGTGATGTGGTCATTCTTCCGATTGTAAAGATCCGAGCCTAAAGCTCGAATCCATCACATATAAATATATAATTTAAGGTTTAACTATAAAAGAATTGCTTATAGGGATAATAATTAATTATAGTAATATAAAAAGGTTAGTTAAAAATATAATAAAATTAAAGTAAGAGAAGTCCTAGTCTTATTACTATAAAAGTAGACTCTTTAGATAAGGTTTAAGAGTTGTTATTATGTAGGTTATTGTAGTTAAGCTAATCTCTTTTTCGAACCTCTAATTCATTTGGTATTTTTCCCTTCTTCTTACGTGATCCACTCTTCCCCTCAACAGGGCCTGCCGAGCGGGTGCGTGGCAGGTGGCTGGGGGAGCGAGCTTCCTGCAAGGTGCATGGTCCCCGCTTATTGCCGCATTCGGCGATCCGGAAAGCGGCGGCCCGCACCCAGTGGTGGTCATACTACTATGCTGGGGCGATGACTGGACGAATAGATGAAATTGATCAAGAATGAAAGGAATCGAAAATGGTCTGCCAAGTTTGCCGAGCGAAGCGCTTCGTGCTTGCGCGTTGAAGCAAAATGCGTCATCATGACCTCTTGTAAGCCATAGTTCTTCATTCAATGCTTTGGCCCGTCATGGGCTTCTACACCCAACGCGGTTTGTCCATGTGGGGGACCGGCGGTTGTTGCAAGTCCATTCGAATACATGCATGTATGCGCATGTTGCATTGCCATTCCCTGTACGACATAGTCAAGGGCCAGACGCGGGTGAAGCCTTTGCACCTCGTGGCTCTGTAGAGAGCAGACTAGAATCACGCATGTTCCTTGCTCCGTGCAAAGTTCCAACACGAACGCCTCGGCACCCCACCCACCAGACCCGCCCTTTTCCCGCGCCAGTGCTCCTATTGGTCCCGCCCGGGCCATGTTTTGCCGTCCATCACCTCCACAGCCGCCCATTCTCGCACACACCGGCGCATGCCACAAGGAGGGTCTGATGCAAGTCATGATTGACCAACTACAAGACCATGACAAAGACGAGGCATCGTGTGCGTAAATGCATCATGGGGGCTCTGCCGTCCTAGCCCGAATGCTCAAGGTCGATCACGGATCATAGTAGGCCCGTGATCGCGTCGCACGGATCCACGTACGTCATGACGAGCGACAGCCCTCCATGTCAACCATCCACGGCCTCGACAACACACACACACACACACACACACACACACAGGGTCTCGATGCATCCCGCCAGCCCCCAAACAGACCATGACGATGCATCGGAGCAGACCCCCCTCCTGCATCAGCAGCAGCAGCAGCAGCAGCAGCAACAACAACAACAACAACAACAAGCAGATGCACCCGCGCCGCCGCCGCCGCCGCCGCCCGCCTTCCCCCGCGGCCAAATCGCCCTCCTCTGCTACGCCCGCCTCATGGAGCCCATCGCCTTCTTCTCCATCTTCCCCTTCGTCGCCGCCATGGTCCAGCGCAACGGCGGCCTCGCCAACCCCGCCGACGTCGGCCTCTACAGCGGCCTCATCGAGTCCCTCTTCTCCGCCACCCAGATGCTCGTGCTCCTCCCCTGGGGCCGCCTCGCCGACCGCGCCGGCCGCAAGCCCGTCCTCGTCTGCTCCCTCTGCGGCACCGTCCTCGCCCCCGCCCTCTTCGGCCTCGCCACCTCCCTCGCGCAGATGATTGCCCTGCGGTGCCTCGCCGGCGCCGTCTCCGGCTCGAGCCTCGTCATCCGCACCATGATTGGCGATCACTGCCGCACGCCAGAGGCCCAGGCCCTGGCCTTTAGCTGGTTCGCCTTTGCCGCCAACGTCGGCATCTTCATCGGCCCCGTCCTGGGCGGCGCGCTGGCCGATCCCGCCGCGCAGTATCCCCGTGTGTTTGGGGGGGTGTCCTTCTTCGAGGACTACCCCTATGCGCTGCCGGGCTTGGTCGTCGGCCTGATCGGTGCCACGGGGGCGGCGACCTCGGCGCTGTACCTGGAGGAGACGTTGCCCAACAAGGATGCCGCGGGGGTGGGTGGTGGTGGTGGTGGCGCGCGTGGCCGTGAAGGAGGGCGTGGCGCCGATCAGGATGACGGTGATGTCGATGGTGCCGAGGAGCAGAAAATGTCCGTACGGCAGCTCGTCGAGGCGCCCGGCGTCGCCGCCGTCCTGTTCACCTACAGCCACGTCATGTTCCTTGCCTTTGCCTTCACCGCCATCCTCCCCGTCGTGCTCTTCACGCCCGTCCCCCTCGGCGGCATGGGCTTCTCCCCCGCCCGGATATCCATCTTCATGGCGACGCAGGGCGCCAGCCAGGCCATCTGGCTGCTCGTCGCGTTTCCCCTGCTGCAGCGCCGGCTCGGCACAAGGGGCGTGCTGCGCCTCTGCGCCGTCGCGTACCCCTTCTTCTTTGCCGGCTTCCCCCTCGCCAACGCGCTCCTGAGGGACGGCTCCGCGCCCGCCGTCGCCTGGTCCCGCGTCGTCGCCTTGCTGGTCGCCGTCGTCGGCCCGGGCGTCTCCATGGCCTTTACGGGCGTGCAGCTGGCGCTCAACGACGTCGCCCCCGCGGCGCACCTCCTCGGGACGCTCAACGCCATCGCCCTGACGTGCTCGAGCGCGGTGCGGTCCGTCGTCCCGGCCGTGGCGACGGCCGTGTACGCCGTGGGGGCGCGTCGTCCTATTCTGGGCGGCCAGCTGGCTTGGGCCATTCTCATCCCGCTGTCCATGGTGCTCCTTGTCAGCCTGGGGAGGTTGCGGGGGGGGAGAGCAGAGTCTCGTGGACGTGGGGACTGTGGATAGAAGAGCGCTGAAAAAAAAAAAAAAAAAAAAAAAACAACATACTCACCATATGGGGGCGCTGTGGACAGAATAAAAAAATTGTAAACACAAAAGGAAAAACAAAGAACGAGGGAAGATACGCACAAGCTCCCAAATGGCGTGCGCGAGGAGAATCACCTCTGCATAAGCCGGCATGGGCGCGAACCGCCAACGCGGCTCCGTACCTGCACATCATCCATACATGTAGTATGCTGCGTCCCTGTGGCTGCCACCGTTTATCGCCATCCTGGCGGCAGGCAAAGCGTCCGGTTCTGCCGGGTAGATAGCACTCTACCTCTATGAAGATGCCGATACTTGAGAACAGTATGTCGGCTCTGAATCCCCTGTGCACGGAAAGCCCATGTTCCGACATGTTCCCTCCGGGGGCCCTGCCGGGGGCCGCCTGCGGCGAGCTCCCGCCTTCGGCGGACCCCCGTTATACATTATAGAGAGCCGTATCAAACAATCCCACGTTCCTAGATATCCCTCCGGGTGCGCGATATCGGCAATGCTGCTGCTCCTGCTACGGCGGCCTCGGCATGCTTGCATCTACCTGTGAATAATGTACAAATGGCCGGCTACTTTGCGTGCTCCCCAGGATCAATCTCTATTCAGACAAGAGCAAGAACAGGGAAGAGACAAAAACTTTTGTAAACGTAAACAGCAACAATCAAAAAAAAAAAAACCAAGACGCAGACTCCCAAGGGAACGAAAGACGACACCCGTCACTGCTACCTTTCAGCTCCCCACCCGACGACACACAAACCGGGCCGGCAGCATAGGAAAGCAAAGGAGAAGACGGCAAGAGGCCCCTCAGACATTCTCATCCCCCGATTTAGAACATCTTCGTTCCTCAGCCTTGTCCCCCTCCCCCTCGTTCTTCCTCCCCAGACTCGTCCGCCGCGCAAAGGTCGTCCGCGGCTTCATCCTGACCGCCTCCCTCAGGGCCCCCTCCCCCCTCTGCATCCACGTCCCCGCCGAGGCGGTGCTGACGGGATACAGCGGCATGTTGCGCTCGCTGGCAAAGAACTTGCACGGGTCCTCGACGTCATACGAGGCGATGATGTCCAGCTCGGCAGCGACCTGCTCGCAGTATCCATCGAGGGGCAGGTCGTTGACGTCCTGCCCAAAGGGGTTCTCGATCTCGCGGCCGATGAAGAGCAAGCCGAGGATGATGTAGGCGGCGGCCGTGGTCGCCGGGATGGTGATCCAGCCGAGCTTGCCGACGAGCTGGAAGGGGAGCAGCACGACGTAGACCCAGGTGATTTGGCTGATGGAGATGGTGTAGGCGATGGGGAGGGGCGTGCTGAGGACGCGCTCGCAGCCCGTCATGACGTCGTTGAGGGCCACGAGCTGGTTGTAGGCGAGCGTCTGCTGCATCGAGACGCGGAGCTGGTCCGTGGCCACGAGGTGGTCCACCGTGGCCGCGAGGTGGCTGAGGATCTCGAGCGGGAGGTTGCCGAGGGGCCGGGTGGCGCGCTTGAGGGCCTTGCGCGGGTTGCTCTCCGCGAAGGGCACGCCGAGGTACTCGCCCGCCTCCTTGAAGAAGCTCTTCTTCTTCTTCTTGTGCACCAGGGGCGGGGCGGCCGCGGCGTCGGCGTCGTCGGGCGCCCCGGCGGCGGGCGTCGCCTCGCGCGCAAACGTCTGGAGGTGGCCGACGAGGTGCTGCAGGTCCGGGTACGCGGTGTAGGGCTCGAACCGCAGCGCGTGCTTGAGCGCGACGGCAAACGCCACGAGGAGGTTCATGGCCGCGAGGCGCTCGAGGACGGATTCGCGGCGGTGCCGCGAGGCCGCATCGGCACCGTCACGGCGGCGGTCCACGGCGTGGATCCAAAAGACGCGCCCGAGCACCTGCGAGGCCATGACGAGCATGGCCCAGTACTTGCGGCCCTCGGCGTAGCGCTCGTACGCCGTCGAGCTGCGGAACGAGAGGCCCAGGCCGACGACGAAGCCCAGCACCGTCAGGAGGACCGAGTCGACGGCCATGGGCTCCCTCGCCACGAGCTTGTGGACGGCCGTCACGGCCGTCGACCACGCGCCCACGAAGAAGAGCGGCAGGATCATCTTGGGCAGGATGCTGCCGTGCATCTGCAGGAAGAGCGGCCACTTGGAGTGCTTGGCAATGTCGCGCGGCCCCGTGAAGTAGTCGTCGAGGTCGAGCGACGTGCGGCGCTGGAACGGGAAGCGCCCGCGCGGGATGCCCGGCGAGAGAGGAGCCGCCTCGACCTTTTCATCCTCGCTGGGTTGCTGCGGCGCGTCAGATGTCTGGTGTTGACGAGACGGGTGGCGCTTCTCGCCGCCATGGTGCACGGCACCACCGCCGTTGGGCAGCTCGAAAGCTGTTGTTTCCGATCCGGCCTCCGCCATCTCTTCTTTGGTGGTCGTGGCGATGGGATCTTGATTCCGGGTCGGGATTCTCTCTCAACGTCTCCCGATGGGTCATGAAACTATGATCAAGGGAGGGCAAAAAGGCACAGAAGGAGCGTGATGGAGGATCAGAAGACTGGATGGAGGATCAAAACGGCCGGGAATGTGGCCCCGAGGGACTTGACCGACAAGAGCGAGCCCTTGTGACAATGAAGGCAACCTTGGTACATGAATACGTCCCAAAGGTCGTGCAACGAGGCGGGCCCGCACAATGCAGGGGGTGTCTTGGCTGTTTCACCCCTGACAGACGGGGCCGCGTTTTTCTTCCAACACGAGAAGGGCACGCGGCGTTGGCGTCTTTGTCGACGACCCAGACGTGTGAATCCCCCTGGGCGGACCGCAGGCTGGCCAAGCCGATTCCGCTTCCGTGTTTTCGTGTCAGGGGGTGATGCCGACTGTGAGCTGATGTCGTTTTCGCTTCCCATTCACTTTCTCAGCCTGCCATTTCTTTGTTATTCTTCTTGTCCGCTCTGGTCAACCCCGGCGGTCCGACATTGCCAAATCGGGGCTTCCTCCTCGTCCCGGCCTGCTAGTGTCATTCCCCCCAGCTCATGACGGCGGGTGTCTTCGGGTCGTGGTGCCCCTTCCATGTTCTTGCTTGCCTTGCCCGTCGTCGTCGTCGTCGTCGTCGTCGTCGTCCTGGGTTGATGCCCCCTGTCGGAATGCCCCCTTTTCGATGCCCCCGTCACCCCCACCCAAGAAGGCTGGCTGAGCCCCCCACTAGCCACCCCCACCCCCGGGACCGTGCCATGCTGCGCCACTTTTCCCTCCCACCCGCAACCGACGTCAAGACGACAGACGGAATTGCCCCCCAACCTCGACACAGCAACACCCAACCGCTCGCCATCGAGGAACAACAGGATCCCCGCGATGCCCTCAACCGCCTCGCTCCCGTCATCATCATGGACAGATCACAGCCGACGACGGTCAACCTGATGGGTGCGTGTCAATTTCCGTCTAGCTGCCTCCCCCCCCTTCCCATCAGCCTTCGTCCTCCTCGCCGCCACACAAGATGGATCGATTCCTTTCGCCAATCCACACTGCTCACACTCACTCACTCACTCACTCACTCACTCACTCACTCACTCACTCACTCACCACCACGCACACCCTTTCCTCCCCCCCCAATACCACTCACTCTGGCCACGACACGGCATTCAAGGAAATAAAAATCATATACATGCATGATAAAGCTGCTCACACGCACCTCAGACAGCCACAACCGCCTCGTGGCCGACATCCTCACCCGCTACCGCACCCTCATGATGCTCGCCACCGTCCAGGCAGAAGGCGAGCAGAACAATGCCACGCCAGAGACCATGGCCGTGACTGGGATATCCATGAGGACCGAGTTTGAGGGCTTGGTATGTCTCTCTCACTCTCTTTTTTTCCTTTTCCTTTGCCTTCTTTCCTTCTATTATTTTTTCCCTTTTCCCTTTCCTTCTTTCCTTCTATTATTTTTTCCCTTTTCCTTTTCCTTCTTTCCTTCTATTATTTTTTCCCTTTCCCTTTTCCTTCTTTCCTTCTATTATTTTTTCCCTTTTCCCTTCTCTTCTTCTTCTTCTTCCTCTTCCTTCCCCCCCCCCTCCTTCTTCTTTCTTCATCCTAGACATCCCCCGTAATGCCCGCTCACACCATCCACGTCAACAGAACGCCTCCATCAAAGACCTCCTTACGCTCTCGCGCAAAATCAAAGAACTCTGGGTCTTTGGCCCCCTGGGCCAGGGCGACCCCGAGAAAAAGGCCGTCGAGGCGCAGATTGACGCCCACGTCGGGAAGGTGGCCGACTTGATGAATGGGCTGGAGGGGAGGATGATGGGCGAGTTGGCCGGACGGTGGGGGGGAACATGGGAGCCTCTTGGGTAGGGAGGGGATGGGGCAGCTTTCTTCCTGGCAGCATGGACTTTACTTACTTTTCTTTTCTTTTTCTTGCCAGTTTTTGATCTTTGCATGGTGGGTTGGTCGGCGGAGGGAAGCGTTTGTGGTAGTTGATGTCATGGCGTTTGGGTCGGGCTGTTCTGTTTTCTTTCTTCTTTATTTTCCTTCCTTCTTTTTCTGCTTTTCCTTTTCCTTTTCCTTTTCTTTTCTTGGCCCGCCGAGGGGTATGGTAGAGGGGCGTGGGGTGCAATAAGGTAGACAAACTTATCTTGCATTTTCTTCCTTCTTCTTTTCTTTTCCCTTCTGCCCCCCCCCCCCCTTAGCCTAGGGACAGATGTCATACATGGCAATAGGCTACAACGACGTAAACAAACTTCTTCCATGTATGGTGGCCAAAACTAAACTCCATTCATCCACAAAGTGTCCCCCTGAAACATGACGCAAAATCAACCCTCGCCAGCCTCCGGGTCCTCCTCATCCTCATCCCCAAGGGCCTTGTCCACATCCTGCTGGGCCTTGTCCCCCTCCTCAGTCTCCCTAGTCAACTCCGCCACCTTTAACCCCCCCGCCGTCAGCCACAAGAAGTGATTCGACTTGAACTGGTCGATCTGGTTATAAAACCCGTGGAATCTGCAACGACGCAACAAGTCAAAAAGTCAGTAACCAGCGCGCGGTCCAAGTCAAGAATCAGACAATTGGCAAAAAGAACGCCATCAGAAGGGGAGGGGGTGGGATACAACGCACGTATTCTCCTTCTCCTCCACATGAAAAATCCTGCTATAAATATGCTTCTCCTTAAACGCCAACAACTCCCCCTCGTACTTCCCAAAATCAATCTCCGGCTTTCCCAGACTATCCTTCGACCGCCGATTGTAGTTCTCAAACACGGGCCGCTCCAGCAAGAGCCCCAGCCCGGGCGCCTTGGGGATCGCCATCTTCTGCGCCTGGTAGCTCTCGGCGACGCGGTCCAGCGTCGTCCCGCAGCGGACCATGAGGGACGCCAGCCCGACCATTTTGCGAATCTGGTGCATCATGAAGGACTGCCCGTGGACCTTGAGCGACAGCCACTCCGTGTTGCCGATGAGGACGGGCTGCGGGTTCACCACAAAGGACTTGATGTGCCGGCGGGAGGAGGGGTCGGCAAACGTCTTCTGCACCGTGTAGTTGTGGAAGTTGTTCGTGCCCGTGTACTTGTCCAGGACGGCCTGCAGCCGCTGGAGACGCTCGGGGGAGACGCGATACCGGCGCTTGGCCGCAATGTACGTGGCCTTGATGTCGCGGAGGGCAAAGTCGACGGGGCCGAGCTCGCGGTGTTTGGGCTTGTGGGACTCGAGCTGGGCTTTCTTGGGTTGCTCCGCGGCATCTTCAGCTGACACGCTCTCCGCAGTCGTTGCCGTTGCCGGGACGGCAGTCGATTCCGCAGCGCTGGCCGCCTTCGCCTCCGCCTCGGCCTCCTTCTTCTCCGCCTCGGCCGCAGCCCTCGCCTTTTCAAACTCCTCCGCTTCCTGCGCATGCACCGTCTCCATCACAACGGCCCTGAGCTCCGGCTCGAGGCCATCAAGAATAGGCCGCATCTCCTTCTCCTCCACCTCGGCCCAAAAGTCCTTGACATCGGCCATCCTCGCGCCCACGTCCTCCTCGGCGCCGTACTCCCTGTTCAGCTCCTCCAGCTTCTTCCCGAGATACGTCTGCGGATGCGGCGGCAGGAGACAATAACTCGGCAGGAGGTACTCGTACCAGCGCGAGTCGCAGTACTGATAGCAGTTGAAGCTGTTGTTGGTCCTCTGGATGCCCCACACCCGGATCTGCTCCGGCAGCTGCGCATTGATCTTGTCCACAATGTCCTCATCCTCGATGATGAGCTTCAGGCTGATGACGTTGCCGGCAGCGTGCACGCCTTTGTCTGTGCGGGCGCACCGCGCGAGGCTCGACTTGCGCGGGTCGTCGGCGTTGGCCTTGGAGATGGCCTTGGCGTCGATAAAGGCCTTGAAGAGGTCTCTCTCGATTGTCGGCTCGTCGCCATTCACCTGCATGCCCTTGTAGCCGGTCCCGGAGTAGCCTATCATGACGGCGACCTTGCGCTTCGGCCGGCGCTCTTCCGACGCGATTTCCTCTTTGGAAAACGGGTTCTTCTTGTCGGATTCTACCACTTCGCCTGTCTTTTCGTTGATCTTGCGGCGCTTGAACTCGCGCCAGTCGTCATTCTTCTGGCGCTTCTTGTCGTTCTTTTGCTGGCGGCTTAACAAGTCTGGTCAGTGTCAGGGTCCACTCAATGTCTGGTGCAATGCGCAGAGAATGCGTGAAGCGTATTCAAACCTACTTCCATTCCGCTCGTCCCCTGTCTTTATTTCTCCTTCCGTTTCCGTTTCGGTCGTTAGACTTGCGCTTCTCGGTCGGAGCAGCAGCAGACGGGGTGGGTGCGGAATCAGGCTTGGTCTCGCTTGCTGTGGGCGCAAGCGCCGCAGCAGGTGCTCTGGTCTCAGCAGAAGACTCATCGTCGGCTGCCATGATTGCATTGAATGCTTCCTCGACCTGAGATCAGGGTGGCTTTGTGTCCTGGACTGGGGACATGGTTTGGCAAATGGAGAAATTTCGACTTTGAGTGGGACCTTGATAAGATAAGCCTCGGATCCCGTCAAGTTTGAAGTCGCTCGCCGCTTTGCGCTTCTCCTTCCCTACTGCCATGAAATCGAGATTTTTTCTCCATGAACGCCCTCGTGAATACTTTACATGCCAACTCGCGGTGTTTCTTGAAACATGCCTTCATCTTACGTATCATGGGTCCCTGATGAATGCCGTACTCGCGCTTTGATGGAAAAAACATGATATTCGAGGACGGCCTCAACCTGGTCACAGACCCAAATGACGGTGGAAAGCACCATGGCTAAGCAGACGAGCAAACACGAAAAAGGAGAGACACGGGGACAAGTACACTGCACGTCTATATATATATATATAGAGAGAGAGAGAGAGAGAGAGAGAGAGAAGAGAGAAGAAGAAAG
>AFQZ01001182.1:0-15558 GCA_000222935.2 Aciculosporium take MAFF-241224
CCCCCCCCCCTTTTACTCTTTCTTTCTCTCTTTCTTTCCTTCCCTTTTTTTGACTCACCCCCTTTTCTATAGAAATCCCCGTTCCTTTTTTCTTTTCTTTTCCTTTCCTTTCCTTTCCTTTCCTCTTCTCTCTCTCTCTCTCTCTCGCTTTACTTTTTTTTTTATTAAAAAAAAAAAAAACGCCTCCATTTCACCACCCACCACGTCCCTCGCAAACAAAATGCCCCAAATCCAGCAACCCTCCAACCAGATCAAGCTCACAAACGTCTCCCTCGTGCGCCTCAAAAAAGGCCAAGAAACGCTTCGAAATAGCCTGCTACAAGAACAAGGTCCTCGAGTGGCGCTCCGGCATAGAAACCGACCTCGACAACGTCCTCCAGATCCCAAACGTCTTCCTCAACGTCTCAAAGGGCCAGACGGCCCCCCGCGAGGACCTAGACCGGGCCTTCGGCAGGGGCACCCCCACCGACGACATCGTGCTCGAGATCCTGCGCCGCGGCGAGCTGCAGGTCGGGGAGAGGGAGCGCGCGGCGCAGCTCGAGCGCGTGCACAACGAGGTGGTGGGCATTGTGGCGAGCAAGCTCGTTGATCCGCGGACGAAGCGCGTGTACACGAGCGGGATGATCGAGAAGGCGCTCGAGCGCCTGAGCTCCAGCTCGTCGCGGGCGGGTGCCGGTGCCGGCACGCAGCCTGCTCCGGGGGGTCATGGTGACGGTGCCGGTGCGGCCGCGGGCGGCGACGGCGGTCATGGCGCCGCCAGAACAAGGGAGCACGGCTGGACGGGCGTCGCGACGACCAAGAGCGCCAAGAGCCAGGCGCTGGAGGCCATGAAGGCCCTCATCGCGCATCAGCCCATTCCGGTGGCGAGGGCGAGGATGAGGCTGCGGGTTTCTTGTCCGGCGGGTGTGCTGAGGCAGAAGGTGGCCGTCAGGCCGGCTGCCGCTGGGAACAGGGGAGGGGCTGCGGCCAGGGAGGAGATTGTCGAGGCCGGGGATCAGAAGGCGGCGTCTGGCACCGTCAGGGACAGGATATTGGGCTACGTGGAGCAGGTTGAGGCGCAGGATGTCGTCGGCTCCGAGTGGGAAGTGGTTGGCTTTGTTGAGCCGGGCGCGTTCAAGGCCTTGTCCGACTTTATCGGAAGCGAGACGAGGGGCCAGGGGAGGGTTGAGGTGCTTGACATGGCGGTTACGCATGAGGATTAGATGTTTGGCATTTAGACGTGCTGTTTTGAGCTGTTTCCATGTTAGGCTGGCTTCCTTGGCTCATGGAGAAAAAAAAACGAATTTCTGGAGTGCCCGTCTGGGACCATGATACCGGTCCTCGCTTACATTCGAATCCAGGGCGTCAAACATTAGACACAGCACGGAGTAAGCCTCGTAAGCACCATGTTTCAATGGATACTTTGTGTCGTCACTCCAAACCTAGATAGGGCACAGCCATACCACCCGTATGCCCATCCAGACATGCACACGCACGAGCGAAAAGAAGAAAAAAAAAACGTTGTCAAGTTTTTTATATTCTTTTTGGTTCAGAAAAAATGTGTGCAACAAGATGGAATAATCCCAATCCGACACGCCTTTTCCCAGGTCCTTCTCCAAGCCCTCCCCCACGAATGCAATAGCTATCATGTAAAAGTCCTTGACTTAACCACCCTTCTTCTTGGAGACACCGACAGTTCGGCCACGACGACCCGTCGTCTTGGTGTGCTGACCACGGACACGCAGACCCCAGTAGTGGCGAAGACCACGGTGAGCGCGAATCTTCTTCAAGCGCTCCAAGTCATCACGGAGCTTGGAGTCGACGCCGTTGGCCAGGATCTGGGAGTCCTTGCCGTCGACAATGTCGCGCTGTCTGTTGAGGAACCAGGTGGGGATCTTGTACTGGGTCGGGTTCTGGAGGATGGTGACGATTCGCTCGAGCTCTTCGGACGTGAGTTCTCCGGCACTGCGTCAATCGTTAGATTTTTTTTTGGGTTTTTTTTTTTTGGTCATCTCATTTCCCCTTCTTGGTTCCAATTTCATCCCGATAATTGACTGTGCTCCGCCAACTGTGTAACTGCCCGTCTAAGTTGTGAAAAAAAAAGAAAAGGAAAGGAAAGAAAGAGGGTGGCTGCATCCGTACCGCTTGTTCAGGTCCACATCAGCCTTCTTGCAGACCAAGTTGGAGTATCGGCGACCGACACCCTTGATCTTGGTCAAGGCGTACATGACCTTTTGCTTGCCGTCGACATTGGTGTTCAGAAGACGCAAGATCTGTTTGTTGCCTAGATGTTAGTCTCGATTTTTACGGGATGAGAGTCCAACGAGTGAAATGACATGAGAGCCTCTCGAGAGAGAGAATGGAAAAAAGGTGCGACTCGGCGGCAACGCCAACAAATTCCCCAGGGATGCGATTCCGAATGTGAAAATGCGGGAATTGAGACTTGTCATCATCGAGGGCATCAAGGCACGGTTACTTACGAACTGAAAGCTCGTCTTCTCTCCCGAAACGAGCGACATGATGGGCAACTGTACTGCTCGCTGCCGCGTGCTCGAATGGTGGTCGATGAGATACGATACGGGTTCAAGTTGAAGAGGGCGGTGGAGGGTTTCCTTCTTACCCTCGCTTAACGTGGTGGAAATTTCGCAAGATGTGGGGGCACGAGTAGGGCAAACCGGTGCTTGCGCCCACCAAATTGCGAGTCACGTGTGCAAGCTAGTGAGCAACGGGCTTGATTGGCGGATGCGGTCCATGGATTATGGGGGCTGTTCCCTCAAAGAATTTGCCCGGACCAGTTTCTACTTGTACTGTAGCTTTCTATTCAACGCTCGAGATGGAGATTGTGTCTAGTTCTTCAGGCACAGAGCGAGAAGCAACTCGCCGCCGCGGGTTGCGCCCGTTCATAGTGAACCCCGAAGCGTGTATGTCTGCGCATTCTGGCATTGGAACGTTTTCTCCGGACTTGGACAACTCAACCATGAAGCTCACATGAAGCTTCCGGTTGTGACACATTCGGGCACAAGGTAGGGCATTTTATCATCGCGTACGTATTCGACCTAGGTAGATGGTTTGTTCCTCGCAGTCGTCTTTTGCCACTGCTCGCTCAGTCGTCATCAAGACTGAACTTGAGCCGGATACCCCACACTTTGGTGTGAGTGTACAAGACAAGAGAAAGGCCCTCGACAACGTTTTTTGAGTACGAAACCTTTTGTGACTTCACCAAGTGGAGGCTTTCGTAATTTATCTGTTGTCACATTTTTCCCCCCCCCCTTTTTTTTACTCCATGGCGCTTTTTGTTTTCTTTTCGTCAGAGCAGTCAATATGATAAATTTTGTCCATGAGTTGTCTCGGTTCTATGCTACGGAAGCAAAAAATCGCCTTTTTTTTACTCCATGGCACTTTTTGTTTTCTTTTCGTCAGAGCAGTCAATATGATAAATTTTGTCCATGAGTTGTCTCGTTTCTATGCTACGGAAGCAAAAAATCGCCGTTGCCATTTCCCTTGGCCCCAATCCATGACGCCGTTGAGCCCTTGAACGCTTGTTGACGTCGGTCCCGAAGAATAGGGAGAGAGAGAGAAAAATGAGAAATAGGTTTGCCTCTTGCTGTATTGCCCCTATATCAGAGGCTGTCGCCCGTCAGCTTCTTCAACGCCCAGCTCGACCAATGTTGGAAGGCAATACTTACGTCCGGTGGCGACGTGAGTTTACGCGTCAACATTTCCCAAAGACACGCCCTGTCCATTTCCACGCTGTGTGAATTACTCTTTGGTTGAATGTGAAAGACGTGTACGTCTTGTAGCCCACGTATGTCTAACAGCTCATCTATACCCAAAACATCTGACATGCGTACATTTCGATACGCAACAGGAAAATAAGTCTTCATCATTTCTGCCCGTTCGTTCAAATGCATCAATGTCGACTTGGATAGGTTGATGGACAGGACCTCAAGTTTCCGGCACTTTGCTATCGCCTTGAATGCTTCGGCCGACCTGGGGCCGCACCAGTGAACCACAATGTGGCGAACATGCTCTCTGAGGTGCGGGTTGTTGGCTAGATGTACAAGCAGCTCACAGGAACAGCGGAAACGGAACTTTTTCTTTCGAAAAAAGGTTCGGTAAAACTCGTCGCCCAACGCCTGGCCTAGCAGATTCGGGAGAGACCTCATCTGTGATGTTTGGAAGACGTGATCCCGGTCGTACTTGGGACATCTGCAGGCGGCCGTCTTTGTGGCCGGCACAATGGACTGGGTTCGAAAGGTGTTGTCGATCATGAGGTCCATTGTTCGTTCTCGAATCTCCATGGGCAGCTTCATGAAGGGGAAAACCTCGGTGGCTGCCTGCCTGTCGGCAATGTCCAATATCTCTGTACACATTTCTATGATGTCGACGCATGTCTTGACCTCTGAAGGGTCTTTCTTGAGTATGTTTGCGCATTTTGTTATGGTGTTGGCAACGGCCGCTCTACGCCGCGGGCTCAAACGAACCAGCCGTCCCAGCTCGGAATCGTCCACGCTGCCAGAGTGGTAGCTGTCGAGGCCTTGCAGCAGCGTCTGAATGTTCTTGGAGAGTCCGTACCGCATCGGAATGGCCTTGGCCTTTAAGACGAAGAAGGACTTGCCGGAAGACATGGTGTCATGAGTCGTCGACTGGCGCTGGCGGTTTGCTCGAGGCTCCCGTGATCGATGTCTTTGCAGGAAGCAAAGCTTCGTTGGGAACAAGGCAAACGGCCGGCTTGATTTGACATTGTCATCGTCCCACGTGGATCCATGTGTTGACAGTTGCTCTTTGAAATGGTAGGAGCAGTGAATGCTGCCAGCCGCTACAGGTGGCAGGACTCGCGATGTCTTAAGCTGAGTAACGTCCCGCGGTCCATTGCTCCTTCCCGACGTGAGTAAAAATGGGTTCGGCCGGGTTCTGGCCAACGCCACTGACTGACTGTTTGGGAAAGCTCGCGTTCACTCATGGGGTTCGATGTGATTACCATGGAATCGAATGTGAGCAACTCACGCAACCAAGGGGAGCGGCATCAAGGGGAGCGGCATGATTGCAAGAAATCACAGACGAACGGTTTACATGGATAGGCAACAAATCGTTTCATCTATCGTCTATACTATCCGTCAAGATGGGCTCTTGCGAGCGCGAAACGTGTCTAAGCGAGTACCAGGTATGTACTTTGAAAAACCAATAAACGCCCTCGACAAGTCGTTTGTCCGTGACCGTCTCTCCCATGATCCGCAAACGCCAATGTAAAACATGTAAAGTACCAGACACTTTTTTGCCAGTCCACGGTCTTGTTGCATTATGGTTATTATGATTATTATGTATGATGATCTGAAGCTGTGTGTTTGTATGTGGGCGTGCGTGAGTGTGATGGTGTGTGTGTGTGTGTGTGTGTGTGTGTGTGTGTGTGTGTTTGCGTGCAGGGTGAAGGGCGGTGGTGTCTGGTGTGCATGTACAGACACGGGTGATTGTGATTGGTGGTCTTTTGCTAGCGCAGGTGGCGGGCAGGTGGCGGACAGGTGGCAAGCGTGGCCTGTACGGTGTGTGTGTGTGTGCGTGTGGGGTTCAGTCTCGGACCGAGTCGGGGTTCGGAGAGTCCGTCAGCGACGAGGACGAGGCGCTGATGGTGGTGCTGCTGCTGCTGCTGGCGCCTGCCCTGCCGACCTTGAGACTGGGCGCCCGCGTACAGCACGGGCTAATGCCGATGAAGCTGAGCGACTCGATCTGGTCCGGGTCGCTGGCGCCAAAGGTCATGGTGAAATGGCTGAGCATCTCCTGGTGCTTCAGGTTCTGCAGCGTCAGCGGCCGCCGGCTGGGATGCATCTTGCTGTTCTTCTTGTCCCTCTTGGACTCCTTGTCCAGCTCGTCGTCCTTGGAACGGCGCGCCCAGGTGAATGTTCTCGCGAGCATGCCGCTGCTTGTGGTCGACTTGTGCAGGGAAGACGATGCGCTCGTCGTCGTGTTGCTCTCCGTCTTGGACATGGTGTCGGAGCTCTCAGACTTGCGCAGCGCGCGTCGGAAGCGGTCTCGGATGGCCATGGTGCTTTGTCTGTGTCTTTTTTTCTTTTTTCTTTTTTCTTTTTTTCTTTTTTCTTTTTCTTCTTTTCTTTTCTTTTTCTTCTTCTTCTTTTCTTTTCTTTTTCTTTCCTTTCCTTTCCTTTCTTTTTCCTTTCTTCTCTTTTCTCCTTTCTTCTCTTTTCTTTTTTTCTCCCCTCTCTTTCTTTCTTTGGTTGTCGTGTTTTTCTTCTTTTGTTATCCTGCCGTCAATTTCGATATGGAAGGGTGGGTAGGGATAGGTAGGTAGCTATATGTTGCACTTGAAGAGGAGACGCCAAAGTAAAAACCACGCATCCGGGGTGGGGAGGGCAGATCTTGGACTATTTAAAGGGGAAATTTTTGGGCAAATCTGCATGAAGTCTGGCTCGCCGGAAAACGGCACCGTCAAACGCCAGCTTCTCAAAGGGGGGCATTGGCACGGGAAGGCAGCGAGAAAAAGGGAAAAAGGGAAAAATCGGCATGTACACATGTACCTAGCGTATATCCATCTGTGCAAAGATTGCCGTATCCATTCACATGCTGCTACTACTGTACGTGGCGACCGTCTTTTCGGCCCATTTCGTCCTAGTCCCGCGGCGGAAGAGAGATGTGGAGTGCGGGGGCCGCAGGGGCTCTTTGCCTGGACTGGAGAGGGAAAAAAAGCCAATCATGTCGGGTTGCCTCACGCTCCGGACTTTGTGCCTCGCAAGTTTGTCACCGTGTGGGCTGGCAGCAGAATCATGGGATCATGGGGCGGACGGCAGCCAATGACAGACGCGGCGTACAGCGGGGAGGCCCGGGCACCCTCTCTCTCTTGCCGATTGCTCCGGTCCTTCTCGAACATTGGCGCGGGGTGCGTCCCTCTCCCTTCATCTCTCTTTCTCTCGGCCCTGGGTGGCGTGCCAGAAGCTAGCCTGGCCCAGGGCGGGTCCGGAATACTGAAAAGCACCGCCCCGGGCAGAAAAATCACGCATTCGACCTGACCCGACGGCCCCATCAAAAAAAGGGGAGAGCGGTGGACGGGCCAAAGGGCATGGATGACTTGGATCGGCACGGCATCTACGTCATCAGCCTGGCTTGGACAGTTTCGGCTCCCGAACGAAAAACGTCTCCAATAGAGTGCACGCATGCAGTGCGCTTCTGGATGAGCCAGCCGCACATACGCGGTCCATACCTACCTAGGTACTGTACACACTGTACATGCATAGATGCACGTCAAGGTGGCTGAATCGTGACATTGGCGCCACTTTGATTGCACAACGTCAGCAGCAACGCGCACCCCCAGGCCCCCCTTCCCCATGTCTCCATGTCCGAAAATGGGGTGTCGCGGCGTGCTTGGCGTTCCTGCCTCACGTACCTATGTATACGGTACCTAGGTACTTGGTTACCTAAGTACTTGGTAGGTAGGTACTTACCTAACCCAAAAGAAACCCACCATGCAGCTGCAACGTCATCGCGCCCACGAGAACACCTGGCATTGGATGTCGAAAAAACGTGAGGCGCGCGCGCAGCACAGAAAAGGACGACGATGCATCTGCCGCCAAGCCGACGGGGGTTCAATACAAATACCCACAGTTGCTCGTTTGAGAAGAGACTCAATGTGCGCAATCCCCATTGGACCGCAGACAGACGGCCAAACGCGCGGTTCTGAACAAAGGCCCAGCCCAAGCTTTGTCATGTGTTTTGTCTACTTCCCGTGATTTCGTCCAATGGCGCAGACGGTACGTGGCCAACGCCATTGCGCTCGTGCCAACATGTCCCCGTGCGTGGCATGTACATGTACTCACACAGCCGACACAGATGGTACGGGTACATGTTCCGCTCAGCTGACGCTCACGTCAAGCCCCAAGTGTCAGCAGCTCCCCAAGACGTGGTGGCCTCGGACCGTGATTTCACGTCCCATCCGGGGTGCATCGTCGCGTGCCTTCTCGTGTCGCCATGACCTGAATAGTAATCATTCTTGTCCATCGACCGCGTTCCGCGCCCGAGCCCGTTTGGACACGACTGAGAATCTTGGCGCGAGAAACTGCCGCGGCCAATCTGAAACGACTTGGACAGCTTTTTTTTATCAACTTTGTCCGTCTCGACCAAAACTCGGTTCGTCGTACACCGCTCCTCGTCAAAGATATAGTTGCATCACTTTTGGCCGGCCTGGCTCCCTGATAGGGGTCCGTCGACGAGGGACAGGGGGCGCAGAGAAGAAATCGAAAAATCAAATGGTTCCTTCACCAGGAAAACGTCTTGACGCCTCCTCGCCGCGGGACATGATGGCGAAAGAGGGCGACGCAGGCGCCGACCCCAACGCACCCGTCTCGGGGCAGCAACAACAAGACACCTCCCGGCAACATCAAGAGCACGCGACGAGGCCGCCTGCCCCGTACGCACAAGATGTCGCGGGAGACGTCGACGAAGGCTCGCCCCTCCTCGGCGGTGGCGAATTCCGCGCAGACAGTGGCTCACGACGACGCCGTCTGGAACATGGCGCGGCTGACGACGACGACGACGACGACGACGACGATACGAGCCAAGAGACCAAGAGCACCTGGTACATCATCATGCTGACCATCAGCATCGCGGGCCTCCAGGTGGCCTGGTCCGTCGAGCTGTCCAACGGCTCGCCGTACCTGCTGTCCCTTGGGCTGAGCAAGTCCCTCATGGCGCTCGTGTGGATGGCGGGCCCCCTGACGGGCACCCTCGTGGTGCCGTACGTCGGGTTCCTGAGCGACAACTGCCGTCTCCGCTGGGGCAAGCGGCGGCCGTTCATGGTCGGCGGCACGGCGGCGACGGTGGCGGGCCTCCTCTTCCTCGGCTGGACGCGCGAGATTGTGGGCGGGACGCTCGCGCTGGTGGGCGGCGCAGACCCGGACTCGGCCGCCGTGAGGACCGTGGTCGTGGCCGCGGCCGTCGCGGGCATCTACCTCCTCGACATGGCCATCAACACGGTGCAGGCGGCCATCCGCGCCTTCATCGTCGACTGCGCGCCCGCCCACCAGCAGGAGGAGGCCAACGCCATGGCCAGCCGCCTGACGGGTCTCGGCAACATTGTCGGCTACCTCGCCGGGTACGTCGACCTCCCGACGTACCTCTGGTTCCTGGGCGACACGCAGTTCAAGATCCTCTGCGCCATGGCCAGCATCGGGCTCGTCGCCACCGTCGCCCCGAGCACGCTCCTCGTCCGCGAGCGAGACCCCCGCCTCGGGCCTCGGGTCAACGGGACGCAACAGAAGAAGAAGAAGAAGAAGAAGAAGACGGCCAGCATCGTCTCCTTCTTCCTCAACATCCTCCGCTCCATCAGGCGGCTCCCCCCGCAGACCAAGCGCGTCTGCCAGGTCCAGCTCCTCGCCTGGGTCGGCTTCTTCCCCCTCCTCTTCTACACGTCCTCGTACGTGGGCGAAATCTACGCCGAGCCCTACCTCGAGGCGAACCCCTCCATGACGCCCGACGAGCTCGACGCCCTCTACGAGCGGGCCACCCGCGTCGGCACCTTTGCGCTCCTCGTCAACGCCGTCGTCAGCCTCCTGACAAACGTCCTGCTGCCCTTTTTCATCGCCCCGACCTTTGACCGGCGGCGCCCAGGAGGCGGCGACTCCGCACCCCCACCGTCCCGCCTCGACGTCCTCCGCGTCCCCGGCCTCACCCTCAAAAGAGCCTGGCTCGCCTCCCTCCTGCTCTTCTCCCTCTCCATGTTCGCCACCCTCCTCGTGCGCGCCTCCGTCACCGCCGCCACCACGCTCGTCGCCCTCGCGGGCATCACCTGGGCCATGACCCTCTGGGCGCCCTGGGCCGTCATCAGCGCAGAGGTCAGCCGCCGGGACGTCGCCGCCCGGGCGAGAAAGCGCCGGCGTGTGGCTCCCTCCCGCACGCGGCCGTCCCCGTCTCCTTCCCCGCCGCCGTCCTCCTCGGGCGACGACGCGTCGCGCCCTCGCGTCCACGGCCACGACCTCGAGGGCTCCCACGACGGCCGCGTCGAGGAAGAAGAAGCGGACCAGGCCGGCGTCATCCTCGGCATCCACAACATGGCCATCGCCGTCCCGCAAATGGTCGCCACCCTCGGCTCCAGCCTCGTCTTCGGGCTCGTACAGAAGCCGCGCGGCACGCCCGGCGACCGCAGCTTTGCGACCGTCATGGCCCTCGGGGGCATCTTCGTCCTCGGCTCCTGCATCTTTGCCCTCAAGATCGAGGATGACGCCCGGGACGACACGGAGGTCCATGGCTGCGGGGGCGGGCATGGCCATGAGGAGGAGGGCGGCCCGGGGAGCGCGCTCCTTTCGAGTCCGGCGGCGTAGTGGGTGGGTGTCGCGGGCGACGAGCATGGCAGCATGTAGGTAGCAGGATAGCAAACTGCAGCCTTCTTGTATATGCATGCGATACGGGTGCACACTGGGCACGCACGACGTTTTCCTCGCCCGCATGGTATCCCTCCGGGGGCCCTGCCGGGGGCCGCCTGCGGCGAGCTCCCGCCTACGGCGGACTGCCCTCGCTGCATGTGTACAAGGAGCCGGATCCGTGATCCTGCATCGCAGACATGCCTCCGACGGACCACCCCTCGCCACAGACGCACAAAGAGCCGTATTTAGAATCCTACCCCTGAATAGCCCTCCGGGGGCCCTGCCGGGGGCCGTCTGCGGCGAGCTCCCGCCTCCGGCGGACCATCCCATGTTTGCAAATGATGGGTTTGGGGCCGTGCCGTGCTCTGCCGTCATCAACAACGACAGTACCTGTATTTGCTCGATGCGTTCCACATCATACTGGGAGCGGTGAGCAGAGCCCATTTTCGTTCCTCCTGAAAGCACAGGAGCATAACATGAAGCTAGAAGAAGAAGAAGAAGGAGAAGGAAAAGAGCAAATCCACGCCCCCCACCAAACCTTTCTACCCACCATCAACCACACCCCTCCCTCACCACACCACACTACCCACTCTGCTCATCCCATCCCAACATGGCAACCCCTTTTCCCATCCGTCCGTCCCATCACCACCATCCTTTTACCGCCCGTCCCGGGCATCCCCGGGCCCATACCCGCCCTCAGTCCCGCCCCCCGCCACACCTGCCCAACGGAACCCTCGTCTCGGCGGGACCAACCCCCCTCGACACATCATACGTCGTGACCCCGTCCCAGTAAAAGCACCAGCTCGTGCCGTGCTCGTCGCAAAACGAGTAGTCGCAGGAGGACGGGCCCGCCGTGGCAGTGACGCAGGCGTCCATTGGTGCAGCAGCCCGCGCGTGGCCGAGCCTCGTCGCCGAGGCGTATCCCTGCATGTCGTCGGGGGCGGTATTGGTAGTTTTTGTGTACTCTTGCATGTCGTCGGGGGCGGTATTGGTAGTTTTTGTGTACTCTTGCACGTCGCCGGGGGCGGTATTGGTAGTTCCCGCCGCTGCCTGCGTGTCGTGGAGCTCCCGCGCGGAGGCCTACTCCCGCACGTCGTCGGCGGGGGTTCCCCCCGTGGCGAATCCCACCGAGAGGAAAAGGACGAAGACGAGGGGCCGGAGAGAGGGCATCCTGGATGGTCCTTGCGTTGGGGAAAAGCGTGGTGTGCTGGCTGTGTCGTGGGCGCAATGATGATGTCGACAAGATACAGGATGCTGATTTGTTGATTCTGCAGCAGGTGAAGCAGGAAAATATGCTGATTTTTTATTATGCGAAATGCGGAGGGGAAAGGGACCTGGGTAGGGAGGGTAGGTAGGTAGGTAGGGAGGGTAGGTAGGTAGGTGGGTGCCAAGGTAAGGAAGAAGTAAGTAGGTAGGTAGGTGAGAAGTAGGTATATATGCGCGCAGGACGACAGCCAAGCCGGAAATGGATACAAGAGAGCGCAGCTAGACTGTCAGGACCCGGAAAGACGAGCAGGACCCGGACAGGAGACAACAAGGGGGAGGCGAGGAAGAAAAAGCACCCAAGGGACCACCATTCCGCCGTTGTTGAATCCATCCGGTCTCCATCGAGGCCACCTACCTCGTCTCGAGCACATGTCCGTCCTGGACACAAAACCACCAACGGCAGGAGCAAGCCACCAGGTTCCCCTCCCACGTCACCACCCGACTCCGGTCCTAAAAAGACGCAGGACGCAGACGATGCCGGGGTATTGGTGGCCCACACCGGGTGCAGAGTGCTATTCGGGGGGTCCAGAACGCACGCGGACACCGCTACCCGGGGATGGCTTCCGGACTCCGGCGTCGGCCTCTACCTGCCTGTGTGGTCTTCCATCACGGTGCTCGGGGGGGGGGGGGAGTGGTAGGGGAGGACGACGGCTTTATTACCACCCCTCGTCAACATGCCAGCCGGCGCCGCGCCCCCGGAGGGATATGGCCCACGTTGTCGATTCTGCAGAGCATCTCTTCCCTGGTGCAGCGAGGCAAGTCTGCCGGAGGGAATAGTTCAGAGAACAGGATCATTCTATATAGAAATTTTTACAACATGGCAAGGCAAGTCCGCCAGAGGGAATATTTCAGAGAACAGGATCATTCTATATAGAAATTTTTACAACATGGCAAGGCAAGTCCGCCCGAGGGAATATTTCAGAGAACAGGATCATTCTATATAGAAATTTTTACAACATGGCAAGGCAAGTCCGCCGGAGGCGGGAGCTCGCCTTGGCGGCCCCCGGCAGGGCCCCCGGAGGGATATTTGCAAATACAGCATCACTTAACCAAGGGCTTTTATACCGTCGAGGGGGAATGTCCGCCCGAGGGGTGCCCGTCGCGCTCGACGGCAGCTTGGATGACCCCCCCACAGCCAGGCCTCCCTCGAGCACTTCATGACCGGTCATGGCGACAAGTCACGAGATGAGAACATTTCTCTCTCTACATGTAACTGCATTTCAAAGCATGTTTTCATCAACGAGATATATACAACCAAAAACGCAGCTTAGCGTCGCCCGAGAGGGCCATCCGCTGTACATGAGAAAAATCTATCATAAACATGGCACGTCATGTGAGCAGCGCTGCATCAACCGCATCCACCAAAACACCCAAATCATGTCATGGCCATGACGGCTCCATCATGACGTCACCAGCTACACGTGTAGCCAGCCTCGAGCAGTGTCGTGGTGCTCCGAATGGGACTAGAAGGAAAAAGTCGACCCAAATCACGTCCTTGCACGTCTCCCGACCCGGGTGGCAGCGGGATTCGTCACCTGGGTTGCGTTGCCGGCGCATTGCCGGTAGACCTTGATCGAGTTGAAGACCCAGTACGCCTCGGCAAAGTGCGCAGGGTTGGCCGACACATAGTCCTTGCAGGTGGGCGCCAGGGCAGAGCACTCGGGGTTGGCGGCCCAGACATCGGGATCACCAGCCCAGGCGCCGCAAAACGTCGTGTCCACGACAATCTGGTTCCTGGCAAAGTGCTTGTCAATGTCGCAAGACGGGCCGCCGACAAACCGCGCCACCGGGGTTCCCCATCGGCTCGGGTCAGGCCTGTCCGCCTTGATGTCTTGGGGAATCTTGGAGCGGGGAAAGAACCAGACGGCAATGTGATGCGAAGTCCACTCGGTGGCATAGACGCCGCCGCCAATGTCGTTGAAGCCATCGCCATAGTTTTGGTGGTCGGCCGTGTGCTGGCCACAGCCGGCCGACGTGCCGGCGGCACCGCAGTTTGCCGAGGCAAACCTGGTCGACGGAAGCGTGCCATTGTTGGAAATCTCGCAGCCAGGCTTGGTGTGCAGCGTGATGGCGTTTTTTGTCTGCGTGTGGACACCTTCGACAATGTCAATCTCGCCATTTCCCGGCCAGTCGGGGCCAAACATCCAAAAGGCCGGCCATGCTCCGCAGATGCTGCCCGGCATGTGGGCAATGTCGCCAATGAACAAGCCGTGTGTAAAGGCCTTTTGCGACGTTACACGGACCGACCTGCGGCCCTTGGCAGGATGCACCGTCTTGGTATCAACGCCCATGAAAATGCCCCCCTTGGCATACGCGGCGAGGCCTTCCTCTGTGGCCGTCTCCTTGTTGACGTACTCGACAAAGCCCTGCGTGGGATCGGGATCGGTGAAAAAGTCAAAGCTGTCGAAGAAGTTGGTCGTGTCGTACGTCGTGTCGAGTTGATAGGCAGCCTGAGCAGCGCCAGCAGCAACCAAGATGGTGCCGCCAAGGGCCATGAAGCGGTGGGTGAAGCGCATCGTGGACGGGTTCGGGTGGTCTCTGTTCGTTTTCAAAACGTCATCAAGGAATGACTCTTGTCGGCCGTTGTCGTCCTCCTCTGGCGGAGTAACTATCGCTGAGTGACCGGCACCGCAAGCGTAAAGAGGGAACGTACGTCGGGCGAGTGCGTGAATGAAAAGCGCCGGCGGTTGAAATCATGCAAGATGAAACGGGGTATTCCTCCCGATATATACGACAGCAGAAGGAAAAGCCAGCTGGCAGCCAGGCCAGGTCGAGATCCAAAGACAATAGGCCGTCTGCAAAGAGTCGTGACAACCAAAGAGGTGGGGAGGGCAGGAAGAGACGGCACCAAAGACTGAGGAAGCCGAAGCAGACGCAGCCAGACCAGCTGCCGGAAGGATTGAACGGCAGCAGACGGCCAAAAAAAAAAGAAGAAGAAAAAGAAAGAAGAAAGAAGAAAGAAAAAAGAAAAAAGAAAAGATGCCGGATCCGTCAAGGAAAGACCGACAAGAGGAGAAGAGAAAGATGGTTGCGTGAGCGGTCGTGAGGGAGGCAAAGACCCAAGTCAGACAACGTTTGACCTGCAGCAACGGGGAGGGAATGCACATGTCTAAATAACAAATGCATGTATCATGTGTTGGATGGAACACCAACTGCGCCTGGTGCTGGAATCTGCTCTGGCCCGTCCAGTGACTCGGCCGGGTCCTCCTCCTCGACCTCCCATCTCGGGGGCCGGACGGATGGAAGGAGTCGGTCATGAAGATGAGTGGGTGTTCATCTCTCGTCACTTGACCATGATTTCTTTGCCTGGTTCTTCATGCGGCCCGTGGCTGCTGGCGGGCGCACATTGACACGGGCATTCTCCACATTAACACGGGCATTCTTCACATTATTGACAGACAACCCACCCTGACCGCCCGCCACTCTGAGACGACGTGCGGCGTCCCTGGCAGGCGCGACCCCTGCGTGCCTGACAAAAAAAGCGCCGCGCCCCGCTCGCGGCCCGGCACCACAGCCCCCTGACCGCAGGACGGGCCGCCAGCTGCCAGTCAGTTGGCAGAGTGCGTGCTCGAGCTGCCTGCTTGGCGCGCGCCGAACAAAAAGAAGGCAACCAACCTGTTGGGGCCCATCTCCTGCGCAAGCCTCATGAACAGGCGCCAGCCGATCTCGCGCCTCCCATTGGCTCCCGTCGTTTTGTGCCAGATGTCGAGTACGCCGACGTCCTGAGCCATTGTCTCGCATTTTCTCGTCGCGACAGACAGACAGACGGGACGAAACGGCCAAGCCGTGTTCGCGTTTGCGTTCTCTCTCTATTCTTCTTCCCCCTTGCTCTTTTTTCTTTTTCCTTTTTTTTCCTTTTTTTCTTCTTTTTTTCTTCTTTTTCTTCTTTCTTTTTCTTTTTTTCTTTCTTTTTTTCTTTCTTTTTCTTCTTTCTTTTTCTTTTTTTTTC
>AFQZ01001181.1:0-15619 GCA_000222935.2 Aciculosporium take MAFF-241224
GCCTGCGGCGAGCTCCCGCCTACGGCGCAAATCCCTACATCTGAATCGGCGTCCCCTGAATGCTCAACCTGCCATCAAGCGACTTCCTAAGCACCATCATGGCATTCTTCAACAACTCCGCCACCCCCGGAAACCCCCCATCCGCCAAACCCCTCAACACCTCAATCCTGTAATCCCCCCACCCGAGCCTCATCCCCCCGGCATTCGCCAACCGCACCAGGCTGCTCTGCGTCACCGGCCCCCCATGCCTCACCCGGATCGACCGCCTGTCGTGCCGTATCGCATCATCCTCCAGGTCCCTCACCCGCTCTATGCTCTGGTAGCACAACACAGGCGAGTGCGACAGCGAAAAGTACGAGGTGAGGGGCAGCGCGCGGTCCGTCGACAGGGCATACGTCGCGAGGGCGTTGACGGTGGCGGCAGAGAGGGTACACGCGCGGGCATTCGTGTCCGTGTCGTTGAACGCGCGGTTGCGCCAAAAACAGTTGCACATGTCCATTATGTAGCCATTGAAGAGGTTGACAAGGGACCGGTCGTAGGTGTGGGCGTCGATGCGGTGCGGGCCCTCGTCCTCGTCGCCGCCGCGTGGCCGTGTCGCGACGGCGGTTTCAATCGCCTTCTTGTAGACGGCGAGGATGTAGCACATGCGGGAGACGGTCGCGAGCGAGTTGCTGAAGAGGAAGGTGTAGATGAGGGGCGGGGGGGGGAGCTCGATGCGCATGTACCGCTTCAGCTTGCCGTCTGTCACGAGCCGCGCGGCTTGTTCGTAAAAGTCGAGGATGAGGGAGTCTGTCGTCACCGAGGGTGTGGTTTGCAGCAAGGTCAGTGCCAGCGTGTTCACGTGCTCGACGAGGGCCGAGACGGTCGCGCTGGCGGTCGCTGGGATGCCGTCGCTTGAGAGGAGCATGGCTGTCCAGTGCCGCAGGAGGTGCGTGTACATTTTGAGCAAGCCGAGCTGTGACGTTGGCGCAAAGTCCCGGACCGCCGCCTCGAGGGGCTTGAAAATATGCTGATGCAGTTCTGCAAATCCTTGGTCAGCCAGCTCGACTGGAATTTCCCGACGCCCGACACGTGTAGGTCGGTCGACGCAGCGTACCTTGAAAGTTGTGAAATGGCACAAATCCGAGAATGTCAAACACCGTCTCTCTCCTGCCCTCGCCTCCCCAGATTTCAAAGAAGCGGCTGAAGAAGCCGAGCAGCAACGGTGGTATCGTCCTTGTGCGCACGACAAACTCCCGTGCCACCTCGAGCACTTCCCACAACGTAGCCTCGTCCGCATCTCCCGTCATCACCTCTTGAAACACGGCGCTGAGCCAGTTCGATATCCGCTGGTACGACTCTGGGCTCGGCCGCAGAATCAGCAGCTTCTGCAGCAACGGGTCTGCGAGCACCGCAACAAGCTGGTTCGGGAGCTCCAGCTTGTCCATCTTGGACACGAAGCTCGACACATCCTCGACCTCCTCCAAAGTAACGGAATCCTACAGTGCCGTGTGTCAGACCAACCAGGTCAAGGCAAGAATGCCAAGATGGGTGCCGGTAGATTGCTTACCTCTGTGGCATGCGACGTCAAAACAGTAGGAACGGTTTTATTCCTCTGCGCCCGATTCACAGGCCGATTGACCCTGAACCCGCTTTGAGGTCCCGTCACCCTCCGTTCAGCCGTCCGTTGACGATGAGCGTCTTGGATCTCATCCAGCCTCGAGCGCCATGACAGATCCGGGTGCTAATGGCAAAGATCCAACGTTAGCCTGAACCCCCCCCCTCAGTACACACACCCATCCATGATCCCTCCGCATGCGTCCCGTCATCATCCATCTTACCTTGAATGCAGACGCTTTCCCGCGAACAGCCTGCCCGACAATAATCTCAGGATAGTAATCCTTGAAGACGCGCAGCAATCCCACCAGCGGAGGGTCATTGCCCGTCTGTCTCGACAGATTCAATCTATCCCATCTTGATTAGCACCACCCCGTAGCTCTCATGAAAGCATGCCAAACTCACAACGCCTGAATCCTGAACGGCCTCACATGCCTCCTCCTCGTGACCAAGGCCAACAAATGCGCCAACTGCGGCCGTATAGCCGCCGTATCCAACAAGTTAAACAAGACAGAGTACGCATGCGCCAAAACGACCGGCCCCTCCAGCACATGATACACCATGACCAGCCACTTCAGCAGCGCTCCCTGCAGGCTAAGCGACGCCTTGAGCGTGCCATGCCCCAAGGCCGACACAACCCGCAGCACCACGTCCGACGATACTCTCTCCGCGGGGTACAGATTTCGGACAATCGCCGCCAAACTCGCCTGATCCAGGTAATTTTGCGTCGTGACTAGGTCGACGAGCCGGTCCAGAGCCGCAGGCGGGATGCCCTTCTCGTAGGCGAGCGAGGAGAGGGACGCGACGGTCGGTTTGATATTGACGGTGCGGGCCTTGGCCGGAACTTTTGAGGCTGAGCGTGGCTTTTGGATCAGAATTCGCGTTTCAAAGTCGGGTGGATGCCTTGGGTTTCCATACCATTGATGACATCTTCAATGAGATGGTTGGCGTTGTCGTCGGCCATCGTCGCGTCATGGGAAGGGTCATCGGAAGACGATATCACGAGGACGAGACATTTCCATGATTCCGCGACGGTCTACCAGAAAATGGGCAACTGTTCAGTTCAGGGCATTCGTTGTCGCCGTGGAAGCGGCATTGCACCATCTGGGAAACGCGCTTTTGGATGCGTCAACGCGTGTCATGGATCATGTCCTTGAAATGTTCGTGGCGGCTCTCGGGCGGCTATTTGTGGGGCAGTCCCCTCAGCCTTTATCTAGCACAGATGTACACGTATGTACACGTACATACATGTAACAGTTACATACATGCTAAAGAGTGCACCCAAAGCCATCTCGTCACAAAAGCAAGCCACATGAAAAGAGTCTCTGGTAATCAATCCCCTTAACCGAGTGGTTCCTCCGACATCTAGTGCAAAAATCCATCCACCGCCTCCCATTTCTCTCAACCCTGTCTGACGACATCTTCCTCGGTCGCTGATCTGAGGCCTGTCCATGCAGAAAGTGCGACCACACGAGGTCAATGTAATACGACTATGCCCAAAAAGTACAGTACGGAAGGGGAGTTAAAAAAAATAAATATACAAATCGGCTCTGAGGTGGTGCCAAGCTAAATACAAGCAACATCAAACACATGGAAAATTTTTCATCGCAAAAGACCTACCCGCTATAATCCGACGCCTGGGAAAGAGCACAATATTCAGCAAAAGAGGGAAGGATAAAACAGAGATACATATAAAAAAAAAGGACCGAGTAAAAAAAAAAAAAAAAAGGTAACAAGTTCAACTTACACCCTCATACGTAACCACCATCCCACCCTCAGCAGAAATCAGGCATGATTCAACGTCCTTTCAAAGGACAAGACATGGCGCTACGCCCATTTGGAAAAGTCGACCGACTCAACCAGCGGGCCAACTCCATTGGTGTGCCCGGTTTCGGTGTCATTCGTCGATGCCGTTGTGGAAAGCACAGAAGATCGATGCGACGCCTGTTCGCTTGTGCTGGTGAAGAAAGTTGCGACACTTGTACGTCGTAGACTGCTAAAACTATCCCTCACACTGCTGCCGGGACGTGACGACTCGGACGGTTGAGCTTGTTGGGATGATGAGCAAGGTGGCGGCGAGGGCACCGTGTTCGTCATCGCCCTGGGTCCATACCTCTCCCGGAGACGTTTAATCTCTCGCAGCCGGCCACTCCATGAACTGATATGCTCCCCGCCTTCTCGCGCGTTCCATACATGGCAAAAGACGGATGCATTCAGTGCGACGAGGCGGACGAAGCCCGGAAGCGCATTCAAAGAAATCATCTTTGTTTCGGACGCGGGCGAGATTTCTGGAAACCCAGGCTTGCTTAAAACCTGGACACGGTAGAAAGGTTGGCCCCGTAAACCACCAAAATTAGTCGTCGTACGGGTTGCGATGAAGGATGCGCGCGACGCTGGCGTTATGACAATATTGACGTAGTTGAACTGGCTCGGGAACGTGTCGAATTTGAACGGCTTGCCAGAGTCGTTGAAGATGATGTTAACAAAGTCGTTGCCAATATGTCGCTTCTTCAGAGTGCATCGTGCATCTCGTTCCAAGTCCGTTGGCATTTGCGTCGTCACATGGAAGACAACTTCCGTCACCCTATCTCGCCAGCAAAAAGTATACCGCCCGTCCGTGTCGTATTCCCTGTCCAGTCCTTGCGTATTGAACGTCGCACCCTTCAGCCTTGTCAGAGTGCCCAAGTTGTTCAAAAAGTCCGTGTAGTCGCTGCTCCCGCAGACGTTGGCAAGAATCTCAGTTTCGCCAGTCTGCTCCTCGCCAATGTAAATGACGCCCACTTTGTGGCTGTCCACGCTCGAGCTCCTGTCAAAAATCCTGATGGCGCGATCGATGGCTTCCTCGTCTGGAAGTGGAATCGGGCGGGCCGACTCGAAGCTCTGCGGTACTGGTGACATGAGTTGCAGCAGGACATGGCTCGGCAGGATGACATTGGTGCTCGCCTGGCCTTCTCTGCTCACATCAACATAATTTTCGATCTTCTGATGAAGTGGCGGCGGTTTAAATGTCTCGCGAATCGTATAGGCCGACGTTCCCGAAGGCTGCCTCTTGATGATTTGTGCCCATCCAGAGGTTGTGGCTTGCTTCACTGTGACAATACTATTGCCGATCAACCACTGCTTCCTGACGATATCCCCAAAACGATCTTCGGTGAAGAAGGGATCCTCGCTAGATTCGCCCACGTCTGCATAGGCGACCCTCTGCATGAAGTCAATAGAAGTCAATGCGTGCTCGTCAGCAGTCGTCGGCCCGACATTGTCAGAGTCCGCAAAGAGCTTCCTCGCAATCCATCCAACATGTGTGGCTCTATCAGGGAGCTTGAGTGCCAGAAACCAGTATAGGATGACATGGTATGCCAACGCATGAACATATTGTGGAAGTTCCTCGAACGGCGCAGCCGGTTGTGAAGCATCTGTCCCACCTGTGCCCGGTGTCCCTGGCGTGTTTGGCTCGCTGTTGTGACTGCTGCGGTTGGATTGTCTTTTATCTCTGGCATATTCAAGATAGCGGAAGCAGATTGCAAACACGATTCTGTACTCATCCTCCCGAAAGTTGACATAAACGTCGTGCAAGCGACTCAGACACGCCAGGAACTCAAGAATGTGCACAGATACCTGAGGCTGCGTGATGCTGGCAGCCATCTGGTTGAGCATTTGTACCAGCGACTTGCTCGTGGAAAGTGGAAGCTCATGGCAACAAATCGACAGAGCGTGAATACAGTATTTGGCGGTTCGCTCCCACGTACCAATTCCGATGATGAACGTCTTGACAATCTCGTCCTCGTCTCCTTTGCCAAAGTGCTCGTGGTAGCTCAAAATCATTGTCAAGCTATGGAACAAGCAGATGGCTACATCTACTCGCCGAAGACCAGAGATGAAGGGAGGTTCCTGGAAACCATTGGTCCGTATTTGCTCGCAGATGATTCGACGCAGAGTTTTAATCTGCGGTATGGCAGCGCTGAATATTCCGTGGTTGCTAAGCTGGGCCGGCAGATGGACCAAGGCAAAGCTGTATATCTCCCAATCGCTACCTTGAAGGATGTCCAGCACAGTGTCGAGCCAGATGCCCATGCTGAGTACAGAAGCCCTGTGCACCTTGTCGGTTGGATGGATCTCCTCCCCCTTCTCCTCCTCGTCGTCTGAGGCTTCAGATGTCCAGCTGCGCGAGACTAGCACAGGGCTGATGAGATTGGGGATGGCTCCAGGCAGCGCATTGAGGTCGGGATATTTCCATAACTGATACTGTCTCCCAAGGAGACCTTTTCCGCCGCTGGGTGTTCCAACTGGCGTCGCTCGTTCTTGGAACTGAGTCTGCCCCAGCGAAACGCCGCGCGATGCTCGGCCTGGAGTGCCATGCTCGCCTCGAGACAATCGGAGAGATTGTGCGGCCTCTTCAGCCTGCTTCTTAGCATACGAGGCGTCAGTACGACACATGACCGTCGCCAAAAACGTGTTGTCCAGGTCATCCGTCACGAAGACTCTGTGGGCCCAATCGGCACGTAGTCGAAAAAGAAGTCTCATGGCCGTCAGTCTGGCATTGAGTTCGCACTGGCTTTGCTTGGCAATGTCGACAAGAACAGTGTACAACCTGACGCTTTTCTCGCTATGCGAGTTCATGATTCGCAAAAACATCCTGACATATGCCGTGGTCACCACGTTGGACGGCGACTGAACTTGTGCCAGTCGGGGCATTGGTGCGTCCATGCTGGTCGGGGAGATCGCTGTCGACGGGGCCGGTGATAGAATAGGAGACCTCAAGCGATGGCTGACAACGACAGTCCTCAGTGCTTCAACGATAAAGTCAAAGAGTTCCATATCGCATGAGACGGCGACGGAGACCATCAGCGACATGATCGCGTCCAGTACCAAAACGTCACCTTCCTCGACAATGTTTTGCAAAACGCTCTTGGCCAACCTCGGGATGAAGTTTTGCTCTGCACCATCGCCGACAAGATCGACAATCTCATACGCGTCCATGGTAGCTTGCAGAGCTCTGAGTCTGGTATCCGAGCTTCGGTTTCGATTGCTGAAAAATGCTTCTAGAACCAGGTTCAAATTTTCTTCCCAGTTCAAGTCGGAAGGAGAGCAGCACCAAAACTCCTGGAAGTAATCCAAGACGGTCTTGGCAGTCTCGTCCGGAAGCAGCGGGTTCACGTTGGCGAAGAAATCAATGATGGTTTGCCGCGGAATGAAATCTCCCGACTTCTCCTTCATCACAGCGTCAAGTCGTTGAATGAGAATCACGAGCTCACGCTCTACACTGGCGACCTGAGCTTCCTCATGAGATAAGGGTTGCCTATCAGACATGTCGCTGATCCGTCGGTAGCAGTCAGCAGCCACGTCCAGAGACGTTGACCAGTCCTCATCGATGATGAGACGGTGGACATGACCCTCTCCGTGATCAAACAGCGTGTTTAAGAGTTGCAGAATGGACACATGTACTCGCAATGATTTGCTTGTTCTCGAGGTATTGGACAAGCCGTCGACTAGCAATGCGTAAGGAACAGTAGGATAGCCCTTTCCGGCAGGCTTCGACAGTAGCTTTTGGAGCACGGCCAGGCTACCGCGGATCTCCCTACTTAGATCTTTGTCATTGGCGCCATGCTGCAGATTTCGCAGAATGTCGAGCATGACACGAATCGTGGCCGGTCCGTTGTGGGACCTGCACAAGTTGGAGATTGTATGCCACGAGCTCTTTTGCAACGCTGGCACCATACTGTAAATGGAGCTGAGCACTTGAACGCAATCCTTGAGCTTGGTTTGTGGAATAAAGCCAAAGGTTACAATTGCGTCCAGAACGTTGATACATGATCGCAAGTCGTCTTCCTGGCTTGTATTCATACAAATGGTGAGGACCGTGTGTATAAGGTCAGTCACGGCCGGCTCATCAGCTGTATTAAAACTGAATTTGATGACGTCCAAAATAAAGGAGAAGAGTTGTGCGAAATTCTTGTCTTCCCCCGAAGCCGCGAGTTTTGCCCCTGTTGGGCCGCCACCTGCACTGCGACTCAAGTGCGAGCTCTTCCTCGCGGCTCGTGCTGCATTGTACACATCTTGAAGCCAGGTGGTAAGGAGCGGCAACAAGTCGTAGTCAAAGCCAGCGAGTACGCGACCGTGATTCGTCAGGTCCACCAGGGCAGCAAGCTGCAGGTGGAAATCCTCGGGGTTGGCAGGGGCAGATAAAGTTTGAAAGAACTCTTTCCGTTCCAGATCAGTCGAGGATGAATATTTTGCACATTCTGTCAACAGTTCCCATCCCGCCGCTCTGGTTAACGAAGAATTGGATGGATTGATGAGATCCTTGCCCGCATACCAGATGTCCAGTATCGGATTCAGAGGATACTCTGTAATGGCATATTTGAGAGTGTTCGCTGCGGAGATACGTTCGCTCGGAGTCCCATGCTTGAGGAGCTCGAATGCATCCATATGATTGGTCGACAACTCTGGAGATGTGGTAGACATGGCATTGATCAGCTCAGCTCGCGGCAAGGCAGCCGACGACGCCGACATTGGCGGCGGAGCCTTGATGGGCTTTGAGATTGCCAAGTTTCGAAGCACAGTAGCCAGTCCGCCGGGGCGGCTCGAGTCCGGCAAAGAGGCATCATCATTTTCTGGTCGCCGGGACATGTGCTCGTCTGCCGGGGTAACGATTCGAAAGCGGAGGTGGACTTTGGAAAAGTTAGAACAATATGGTTGGGAAGAAGCAGGAAACCGGCCATTGTCTCAACGCCTGCGTCGTCAATCATTCGGGATCTGACTTTGGCTGTTGCAGAAGCTCTTGAAGACCAGCTTGCATCGACCAGCAACAGCCAGAACTCGGCAGAGTCTCCAGATGGGGAATGATAGCTACACCTAACCTACTTACCAGGTGATCAGAGCACGTGATCAATCTGTATCAAAATGGTGGCAGGAGAGGTGCCAGCATGGAAACAATACGAAAGAAGATCCGTAGGCTGCATCGAGCGCCAGAAGGAAAGATGATGAAGAGCTGAGGATTCAGGTGTCAAGACAAGAAAAGGCCCAAGACGAGGCTGAAGCTCGATGCCTAGGTACTTAGTATAGTGAGAGGTCGAGTACAAGTAGACCATATATGGGTTTCAGCTTGACCGCCGTAAGAACCAACTTTGGTCAAAAAGTTGGGATGGGAGTCAGGGATAAGTCGAAGGGGCCTTTGGCGGATGGCGGAACTGACGAGTCCGAAAAGGCTGATGATGCGACGCGACTGCTCGAGGTGAACGGACAGAGTCAAGCGAGGCAAATGGATGGCGGGCCGAGGGGCTCCCCAATGTACAGATACCCGCATTTGCCAGCTAGTCCGGTACTTATTTGTTGTGACGGTACAAGGCCCATGGTTCTTTTGGCAGAACGAGAAGAGATGAGCGAAGCCCAGACGCCGCCAGGTCCAAAGCGACGAACGGAACGCAGCAGCGGCACTTAAAAGGCACCCAAAGGGCCCAAAGGCGCAGATGCAATCCGTCCATGGATCCGTTACGTACATCCACCGGCACCTGGGCGGAAGTTTGTACCTGGTGCAGCGCGAAGGGTCCGGGAAAGGGCATCGATACCTCCTAGGCACCTACTACGTACAGCTCCGTGAACTGTGTCTGTGTCGTTTTCCCCCGGTTCTGCCCCTCCTGGATGATGCAGAACGAACGTGCGCGAAACAGCTCATCGGGAAGTAAGAGAGTAGCCAGGAGTCGCCGAGACTCTGCAACCGCGATGACTGATCCGGCCAGTTATACAAAGAAAGAAGCACATGAAGCAGGACCAGAGTCCAGGATGATCATCGAGGAGGATTCTGTCTGGAGCTGTACTTGCAAGTGACGCTATAGTCGGGTACCACCAGACGTATCTGGCAGAGCACAGTACTTGCTTCAAGTACCTGCACGCACCCCCACATACCTAGGTACTTAGGTACCTAACCTAGGTAGAAAAAGAACAAACTCGAAACCCCCTGGTCGCTTCACGCGTCGCCGTGGAAATGCAGCAGCTTTGATAGTCGTCGAAAAAGTCCTCCACCCTTTGCGGCCAAACCACAACGATCCCGCTTCATCTTACACTGCATTCCCAACCCGCATTGCCGCTCTCCCAGACGGCCATATCTCGCAATGGCAGCAGACATCGGTCATATTTCTCAGCTGCTGAATGCCACCCTCGACCCGTCACAGCACCGAAAAGGTACGTCACGCTCACCCTCCGCCTTTTGCTGACGGCGGTTGGCTAAACTGCCCCGCTGCCCAAATGCCCAAATGCCCAAATGCTAATGAAGAAACGCGCCTTGTATAGCCGAGAATGCTCTGAAGCAAGAGGCTACGAAGCCACAATATTCTCTGACGCTGCTCAACATTGTCAGCTCCGACAGTCTTCCGAGCAACACAAGACTTGCGGCGTCGCTCGCCTTCAAAAACTTTATTCGCTCCAACTATGTGGTTCGTCAGGAAAAGCGATCCTCTCCGACCTTGACCCGGCCCGACGCCAATGCTAAGCTACGCGCTGAATAGGATGAAGAGGGCAACTACAAAATCTCCCAGAATGAAGTACAAATCGTCAAGGACCAACTTATTGGCCTGATGATATCTAGTCCGTCCAATGTACAGAAACAGTTGGGCGAAGCCATTAGCGTCATCGCAGACTCGGACTTTTGGAGACGATGGGAAACACTAACACAGGTACTTTTGCCCGATATCAGCGTCTTGACGAACGATGGGCTGACATGGTCAATTTAGGAACTCGTGAGCCGATTTTCCTCGACCGACCCAAGGACCAACGTTGGCGTTCTCGAAGTCGCACATTCCATCTTCAACAGATGGCGTCCTCTGAACCGATCCGACGAGTTGTACATCGAGATCAATCACGTCGTCAACACATTCGGCCAGCCTTTTGTTCAACTCTTGGTTGTGAGTAGTTTAGTTGAGAGTGTGGTTGAGAAGCTCGACAAGGACGAGATGACGATGCTGACGACTGGCACAGACCACTGACAGCAAAATCGCCGAGCATGCCAATGACAAGGATGCGCTCAAGGGGTGGTTTGAGACGCTGGACCTGCAAATCAGGATCCTGCACGACATGTCGTCTCATGATCTTCCCCCAATCTTCGAAGAGAATCTAGGGAGCATTTCCGAGCTGCTCCATAAATACTTGACCTACTCCAACTCTCTGTTGGCCACGGACGACGACGACGAGGCGAGCATCTTGGATACAGTCAAGGCTGGCATCTGCGAATTGTTACATCTCTACACCATCAAATATGACGAAGACTTTTCCAAATATGTCCAGCCTTTTATCACCAGCGCTTGGAATCTCTTGACGACGATTGGCGCGGAAACCAAGTACGACAATTTGGTGAGCAAGAGCTTGCACTTTTTGACCGCTGTCGCATCCACCGCGGACCACGCCAATGTATTCAACGACGAGAACGTACTTTCGCAGATTGTCGAAAAGGTTATCCTACCAAATGTTGCTTTGCGCGAATCAGACGTGGAGATGTTCGAGGACGAGCCTATTGAGTTCATTCGACGAGATTTGGAAGGCTCAGACACCGATTCGAGGCGGCGATCATCTACAGATTTCTTGCGCAAGCTGCAGGAAAGGTTCGAGACATCTGTGACGACGGCTGTTTCCAAATACATTACACATTATCTTGCACAGGGCAAGACGGACTGGAAAGCCAAGGATACGGCTGTCTACCTGTTCCTGTCGATAGCAGCAAAGGGAGCTGTGACGCAAGCACAAGGTGTCAAGACTGTCAACCCTCTAGTTGATGTGGTGCAGTTTTTCGAACAGCACATTGCGCAGGACTTGATGGCTGCGGACGGAGTCGAGCCGATTTCCAAGGTGGACGCCATCAAGTACCTGTATACGTTCCGCGGCCAACTCTCAAAGGACCAGTGGACTGTTGCGATCAAGCCGCTTATTCAGAACTTGAATTCGTCAAACTACGTCGTCTATACTTATGCAGCCATTGCTGTTGAGCGTGCCTTGTTCTTGGCCGACGATGCTGGAAGTCAAATGTTTCCACGTGCTGACATTGAGCCTTTTGCCAAGGATTTGTTGACTCATTTGTTCAAACTGGTTGAGAAGGAGTCGAATGCTGCCAAGCTTCAGGAAAACGAGTTTCTGATGCGATGTGTGATGAGGATCCTCATTGTCATCAAGGACGGCGCCAGTCCTATGCTGGACAGTGCCTTGACTCATCTCATTCTCATCACAAATGTGATGAAACACAACCCGAGCAATCCCCGCTTCTATTACTACCACTTTGAGGCCATGGGAGCTCTCGTTCGATACTGCGCAGCAAACAATGCCGCCATTTTCATGCAGAAGCTCTGGGACCCCTTCCAGCTGATTCTTACCGAGGACGTGACGGAATTCGTGCCATACATTTTTCAAATACTTGCCCAACTACTCGAATCCAGCCCGCCAGATGCCATTTCGGAAAATTACAAGTCTCTCCTGGGGCCTTTACTCGCTGCCCCGTTGTGGGAGACGCGCGGCAATGTCCCGGCATGCGTGCGACTACTGTCGGCCGTCATTCCCAAGACGTCACAGCACATCCAGGCCAACAACCAGCTTGAGGCTGTCCTGGGCGTCTTTCAGAAGCTACTCGCGTCTAAGAAATTCGAGGTGCAGGCATTTGATATTTTGGACGCCATTGTCAATTCTTTTGCGCCGTAAGTACAAAGTCGCCCATGTTCTTTTGAGCTTGTTGCACACAAGAAAATCTTGACACTGATTTTTTTTTTGCACAGTGCGGCCCTGGAGCAGTATTTTGGCACTATTATCCAGCTTCTATACACAAAACTGCAAGGTTCCCCTGCGGATTCGGTAAAGATCCGGTTCGCCCGCTTCTACCACCTCGTCAGCGCCAGACTGGAAGCGGGATACGGCGCAGACTTCTTCATCAAGAAATCGGACGAGATTGACGACCGTGCTTTCGCGCAGGTTTACCCCCCGTTCGTGCTCGCCGAGACGGAGAAGCTCGCCAAACCGGTGGACCGCAAAACGGCCGTGGTATCTCTCACCAAGACGCTCTGTGACTCGCAGGTGTTTGGTGGGAAGTTCATGAAGGGATGGGCCAACAGCTGCCGCATCTTGCTATCCCTTCTCGCCAACCCGCCGGCGGTTGCCGCGGGCGCGGGCGACGAGATCGTCACGGAAACTTCCGTGGACGATATCGGGTTCGGCATGACGTACACGGCTCTCAACACGTGCAAGCCGCTTGCTCGCGACGACTTTGCCGAGATTCAGAACGTGGCGACGTGGGTCAAGGAATACATGGTGGCGGCCAACCAACGACACAATGGTGCCACTGCTGGCTTCATCACGCAGCGGCTGCCGCCGGAGCAGCAAGAGGCCATTGCGCGGTATATCCGATGACGGAATGGCAAGCTCGTTCTGTACGCAGGGGGCCTCGACAAGCCGAGTCTTGCCGTCTCCTACGCTCATTTTTTGGGGGCAGCGAGAGAAGGGGAGAGGAAGGACGAGGCGGTGGGGGATGGAAATGGCCGGTGACGTACTGTTGTTCCAGGAGGCTATACCGAGAATCATGTACAGGCTGGTGGATCAAAACAAGGGGCGTTGCCTTTGAAGGTGGTGAGGGATACGGCAACATGTGAAGCATAGGAATACGTGGAAAAACCAGCTGGCGTGCGAGAAGATGCCGTGTACCGCCATGGTGGTCGGCAAGGCAAATGGATGAAGACCATACCGTGGGACACGGACAGATACCGCGAACAGTCCAGACGGCAGTTTGATGGGAAAAGACGCTGTGGTACCGGGTACCATGTACCCCCACGCAGCCATGCAGCCATCCATGGTGCTGGGTACATGCAGCAATATAGGCAGCAACTTCATCACTGTCAATACCAAGTACCTGACATGCATAGATCTGCAGTTCATCCGTTGTTGATGCCTCCGCATGTATGTGCCTACCTATCTATCCCTCTTTAGTAGGGTGCCCACCCGACCCAACAAGACTGATACAAGACAATGGACGCCCCCGAATCTTCAAGACACCTCCGTCTCAGGACCTTTTCATAAACCCAAGGCATATACGCTTTCGGGCTGCGCTACATACACACGTACACACCGACGCTTACGACGCCACGTGGGGGGGAACAAAAGAACCAGCCCTCTTGAACGGTGAAGCCCTGCAACGAGTATGCGTGCAAGAACGGGTTGGAAGAAAAGAATTCGCCAACACCCATGAGACGGTCTGCCCCGCGCCTCAAGCCAAGTCCGCATCGCCCGAGTCGCTGTCAGTGAACAAAGAAAACGGGCTTATGCCTCATTCCCGAGTCCGGCCACGGAGCCGTCCCTGAGCTCGAAAAATGAACAAAATGATACATCAGGTGTTTCGATCTTTCAAGCCCCAAAATACCTTTATTCTATTCGTCGAAACTGGATACCATGTCTAAACCAAGAAGAGTGCAACAGTCAAGAGGTTGGAAAGGGGCATCTGGGTTGAAGAAGAAAAAAAAGAAAAAAAGAAACCACATGAGGAGAGACAGACAAGAGGGAGGCAGCGTCACGAAAAGCGCCATTCATCATGGTGCTGTTTGTACAAGGCGTCGCCTAGCCACGATCCGGGCCTTCGTATTCGCGATTGCACCATCTTGATCCTTCTAGGTGACATCAGATGATCGCCGCCAGCCGTTGGGGATTCCCCCCGGACGTGTCCTGAATATGAAAGCTCTGGCTCGATTTGACCATCTGGAAAAAAAAATAAAAACCGTCATGTTAGAGGATTGCCGTCCTACCGGAGCGTGCTCTGTTGACTTACATCTTGATGGGCCCTTCGTCGCTGCATGAGGCGAGCATACACGGATCTGCAGGGTTCCAGGCTACACCGTTGCATCTTTTCATGTGGCCTGGCAACCTCTCAACGGCAGCCCCTATGTTCTTGTGCCAGATGAACAGGTTGCCATCCTCGCTGCCGCTCACGACAAAGCTTTCATTGGCCCCTCCAAAAGACGACCTGATGATGAACCGGTCCATCTTGTGACCAAGAAATTTATGGAGCGTGCTCCTCGTCACCAAGTCGATGATCTGTGCTTCGCTGTCTGCCTTGTTCACGAGCAGTGATCGGGAATCTTGACTAATGGATAATGACGTTGGTTGCGTGCCTAGATCTAGCTCATACTCGAGTTCTCGTGTTAAGGCGTTGTAAATGTAGATGGTGGTAATGTTGTCAGCCGCGACGAGCCATTTGCCGTCGGGTGAAGCACTCAGGGCCTGAACACGATGCTTCTTGTTCCATTGTCCCAACTCGTCCCCAGCGACATTGAAAGTGCATATACTGCGCTTGTTGTCCAGCGTTCCCAGAATAAAAGACGCGCCGTCGGCTGCCCAAACACAGGCACTCACTGGCTCATCAAACCTCCGCAGCCTCTTGACAAGTGATCCAGTCTACTCAAACAACTTGCATCAGACAAGGACACTCGAGTCGACGCTTTTTTTCTTTTTGAAAAAAAAAAAAAAGGAGGAGGAGGAGGAGGAGGGGAGGGGGGGGGGGGGCAAGACCAAAAAAACAAATACGTACTCTGGTATCCCATATTCGAGCATAGTTGTCGCGACAACAAGTCACTATCATGGTGTCATCCGGACTCCATGCAATGCTCGCTACACCAGACTCATGATCCTTTTGAATCTGAATTTTCAAGGTAGTCACCGACGTGAATGTTTTCGTCTCCCAGATGATGACTGAGTCTTTCGAACCACAGGCGGCTAGTTTTGACCCATCGTGAGAGAACCGCACTTCCCAGACTTCTCCCACCATGTCATCCAGTTCCAGCACCACTTCTGTGGGAAAGTTCAATCTATCGCACATGTGATCGGAATACAATGACGGAGGCGACGCGGCCGTGTGATAGATGCAATTGTCAATTTGACTTTGCTTGACTTGCTGGAGAAGTATGGCAAGCCGGCTTTCTGGCAACATGACTGAGGGTGAAATGCATTCTATCAGAGGGTATTAGCTTCCTTGTGTGTGTGTGTGTGTGTGTGTGTGTGTGTGTGTTCGTTC
>AFQZ01001180.1:0-15634 GCA_000222935.2 Aciculosporium take MAFF-241224
CCGACAATTATGTTATACACTGACCTAAAAACTAACCTTAGATTGATAAAATTGATTTTTACTCTAAAGCTATAGAGGAAACTTGTGCTAATTAATAATTTTAGTCCTAGATTTGGCATGATATCTGCGGTTACTATGAAGTAACCTTAGATGTTTTTTCCTCTTATAATTCCTAGAATATAGAAGTTAAAGGTGGCCCTTTCCGTAATAATAAAGGCCAAAGCTACTCCTATTACTAGTTTTAGGTCTTACTTTTCCTACTTTACATTTGTCCTATGTTACTAGAGCTACTGTTTGTTAGCTAGAATTGACAATGTTCCGGTGTTTATATAGATTATATGGTCAGGTCCCTTGTTATGGAATCGAATTAGCATTTTAAGAAAGGTATTTATTTGCTTCCTTCCTTTAATATTAATCTCCTGTAGTCTAAATACCGCCTTAATTACCTAGTCTTCTTACAGACCTCCTGTTAAAATTAGCTTATTTAAACTCTAAGTCATAGTGTCTTATATAACATTAACTCTAGTTATAAAAGCTTTAATAATTTCCTTCTCTTCCTTAGGCTCTTCCTGCCTTCTTCTATTAGGATCCTTTATTTTGCTAGTCTCTACAGTTAAAGAGGTAGGATTTTCCTAGTCTAAGTCTCCCTCCTTTACTATATAAAAAGCGCTAATAAAATTAGATTTAACCTCCCCTCCTTTAGAGTTATAGTTAAACGTTAGGTGTGCTTTGCTACCTTCTATAGCAAAGTATATATTTATAAAGTTAGACTTATTATATCTATTATCCTCTAATAGACTTCCTTCTCTAGCTAAATAGTATCTAGAGTCTGCTAGATGCTACTCCTGCTTTCTAGCATTAGGATTATTATTTAAAACCATAACTTTATAGGGTTCCTAGTTTAAACGCTCCTATTGCCTAAATTATCTTAGGCAGAATCAATCCCCTTAGTAAAGGTTCTGTCGCTCTCTAGATTAATTCCCTTTATAATTTTCTTCCTCTAAGGATCTTTCTTTTCCTTTGTTATCTCCCTAAGATTTATCTTCTTAGCTATAGGCCCTGCCTTTCTTAGTCTAAGAGTCTGCTTGCTTCTTTATAGGGTCCTCTTTTCTAACTTCTAGTTAGTATAGTCTGTTATTATTATACCACTAGGACCTTTAAGGTTAATTCTAGTCCTACTATAGTTCATTCTAACAAACCCATTCCTAGTACGGGACTAGCAGCCTTCTTTAGTCTCCCTAATTATAATCCCTTAGGCCGCTTAATCTCTCTTTAATATACATATGGTAGGGATATTATTACTAAAAGTTATCCTATTAGAAACAGTTTTCTCTCCTTTAGTTACAATCCTTATAATAATAATTCTAGTAGGCCTTTACTCTTTTACCTTTAGATTTATTTAAGTCTAAGGATTTATTATTATAGAGGTAGGCTTTTACCGTTCCTTTAGTCTTTTCCTAGTAACAGGACTTCTATTACTCCTTTATTTCTTAATATAAATTGCGGCGTTTTCTGTCTACTATATTAAGGTATTTGTTGTGCTTTATGCCCTTAGTGGGATCCAGGCACAGCTTCTTTAGCTTAGGACACAATTTTATTCTAAAGCATACTAAAAGCTATAAATCCGTTGTCTCTCCGTTTGCTCTAGCATACTAAAAGATTTAAGCTATAAAGTCCTAAATAAAGACGCCATTTATGACATTTTCTTAGGTATACTTAGCCTGCTTAAGCTTTATTACTACATCCTCTGTCCTTACGTAGAATTCTTCTTATACTACCTTAATAATACTATTAATGCTAGCGAAAATCCGTTTCTTTTTAGATTTATCTAAGTGCTATTAGTACTAGGTCATTGCTTCTCTACAAAATAGTTGCTAGATATTACAAAGTAACACCTCCTTCCGGTTTAGTAGTGCTCTAAATAGGTACTCTTTTACTGCCTAAATCTAAAGCTTAGGGTCTAAAAAAACAGCGGTTTTTTCTTTATATAAGATAAATTTATTACCTGTGTCCACTATATCTGGTTTTAGGTGTAGAAGTCCAATGTCCTAGATCTTTTAGGTTAAACTTACTAACCCTTTCTCTCTAGGAGCCCTTTTAGGCTTAGAATCCCGTTTTAGATTACATCCTAGTTAGAAGGTATCCTGTTCCTAGTATCCTGGTGTTTAGCTTAGCTAGTTATTATAAGGCTCTTTAGTATAGCGGTAACTATCTCCATAACCACCCGCTCTATTACTATAACTATCCGCTTTATAGCTATATTTACTTTCTTATTATAGGAAAGTTAAAGGTGGATTTATATGTCGTTTTACGTTACTGTTTCTAGAAGGTCCTTCTATATACCCGTTACCTTATTATGTAGGTAAATATAGTAGTGTCTGGGAGTATTAGTATTATTAAGCGCTAGTGTAGTATATCTCCCTCTGTTTATAACCTCTATGCTCCTTAGAGTCTTGTCTTTACTATTAGTATTTTATTATTAGTAAGGCATAATTTTGCACATCCCTTAACAGAAAACCTAGTTAAGGTGCTGATGTTATTACTTAAGGATTTAGAGGAGCGCCTCCTCGTCTAACGTTTAGTGGACTAAAGGTTTATATATCCCTAGGGGGAAAACCTTATTAGGGTGCTAATGTTATTACCTAAGGATTTAATAAAGCGCCTCCTTATCCGGCGGTTGGTTAGTGCTATAGAAATCCTGCTTATTATAAAGACTTATGTCTCTTTACAGGGGGAAACCGTTAATTATAGACTGAAACTATACAAGGTAAGTCGAAAGAGGTCCTAGTATTATTATATTAACTTATATATCTGAACTCCTGTTGTAATTTAGGTGAATTCTAATTATGTAGTAAGAGGTCTATTACTTCTAGTTAGTGAGATTTGCTTGTGCTAGCGTGTCCTTATATAAGCCCTATTGCTTTTCTTAAGTTGCTTATCTTAATTAGGTAGTCTTAAGACCTTGTTAGCTTAGGTATCATACCTGTTGTTTTACCCCTTTACTAACCAGAGTTCTGGCTAATTTGCTCTGGTAAGGTAGGTCTGGTCTGCTACAGGTTTAGCTGCTAAGTTATGTTGTCTCCTGTCGTTATTGCTTTAAACGGTTCTTATGTGATTAGTGCTGTGTTTAACTGCTGGTCCTAGTGATCTGCCCACATCCAGTCCATAGAGGCTGTTATAATTTGGTTTAACTCCCTTATTTATAAAGTAAGGCCGACCAGAGTGTTTAAGATGTTATCTTAGGTTTCTATTATCTGTCGTTAGAAGTCGGTTTCCACAGGGTAAGCAAGGTTTTCTTTAATTTATCTCTATAACTTCTGTATTGCCTTTATTACTTTGCACACTTCCTCCTGTGTTTTAGCTGCTCCCTTAATGCTTTATAGGATTTTATAAGCTAAGGTTTTGCTAATAGTGTTCTTAGTTTTAGGTTCTAGCTTATGCCCTGCTGTAATATTAAACGCTTCCTTAGTATCTGTTAATTCCTAGCATACTTATCTTCCCTTACTAGTTCTAGGGGGTCATGGGTCCTTAGGAGATTATAACTTTCTAGCTAACTACTCTTCCTCTCCTTTAGGCATAATAGGATTTTCTGTTATTAGAGGACCTCCTACCCCTTATATAGTGTTATTTATTGTCTTATTTATATTAGTTAAATCTTTAGGTATTATAAACACTTCTGCATGTATTAACATGTTATGGTTCCTTGTTTCTCTGTGGTTTCTATTGTCCTAAAAGTCTAGGTAGGTAGAGGACTTATAGTAAACTAACTTATTGCTTTCTAAGGTTTCTTTGCTTAATGCTAGAGTCTGCTTTAGTAGTAACATAAGTTGTATAATAACAGCTGGTCGTTTCTATTGTCTCCTGCTGAATAAAGCTGTTTTTTATGTTTTGTTACCTCCTAAGGTCTCCTTAGGGTTATTATCTAGCTTAGGACTGGAAACTATAGTTAAAATGATGTCCCTAATGCTTAATGATTCTGTAAGTTAAAAAGCCTCTGGTTCTTTAACGGGTGTAATAATAAGCAAGGTTTCTGGCTCTTTAAGAGGTGTTATAGCTGTTAAAGTCTCTGGTTCTGTAAGAGGTATAGTCCTAGGCAGGGTGGTTCTAATCCTTAATAATATTACCTTAGGTTTAGTTGCTAATGGTTTAAAAAGCCCTTCTTTCTTAGCCTTTTTTAGCGTTTGTCGTGCTAAAATTAGCTCTTCCCTAAATTATAAGTAATATATAGGGACTAGGTTAACTAGTTATAGCGGTTCTAAGGTCTGGTGAATCTTTCCTTTACAGAATTCGTAACTTTCTAGGCAGGAAAGGTCCTTAACCTTGTTATTAGTAGTTACCGGTCTTCCTCTAGGACTAAAAGGGTTAGGATTTTGCTTGAGGTATTTATAAAGCTTGTAAACACAATGAAGCTCTCCCTTAGTAATCATTATAGTGCGCGGTTAGTGGTTGTCTAATTCCTGGCGCTGACTTATTGATTCAGACATAAGTTCTATTGAATTCTTCTTACCTCTTGGCTTATAGCCTTGCCATAGGTAGCAAATCTAACGTTTTAGCACACTGCCTTGCTTATTAATAACAGTAACCCTGACTTTTTAGCTGTTATAGCCTTGCTAGTTAGGACCTAGCAATCTAGTAATTTAACTTAATACGTCTTACTAACTAAAAGCAGCAAGTCCTTAATTTTTAGTCGAAACCTTGCACAAAGGACGCAAGCAATTACTACTAGTTGTTACGTAGTGGTATTGTTACGTAGTCAGTTAGAAGCAACCGTAAAGCTGTTATTAACGTTATTATAAAGGGGTCATCAAACGCACCTGTATATACTACTATTAAGTCATATAGTCAAGTGCATTCTGTGTAAGTTGTTATTATTCCTAGTCTTACTAGCTGCATGACAAATCCGTCCTATATAGGTGGGGATCCGACATCGCGGATTATCCCGTAACACTTGTTATTATGTATCTGCCATGCCTTACTAAGCTCCTCCGCTAACCTGTACTACTGAAGTCGCCTAGTTAAAAGCACCTACTTCATAATATTTAGTGCTAGCTTCTTATTATTAAGCGCTGCCCTAAGTTCCTGCAAATCTCTTATTATAAGCACTGCTGGAATTAGTCTTAGATAGTTATATTCTAGGCATAACAGGATAAGGTAGTAAATATCCTTATCTCCTCCCTAGTATTAGCATATTAGTAAAGTTACCTTAGGCACCTGTTTGTTATAAAGAAAGGCATTTAGCCTTATTTTTTCTGTTTAAAGCTAAACTAAGGCTATAGATTTATACTTAAGCAGGCTATTATAGAGCTTTGCTATCTTTTTTATACTCTTAAAGTTAGGTTCCTTATTTACTGCTATTACTTTTGCCTGTTCTCTTCTTACCTAAGCCTTATGCCTCTGCTAAATCTACTGTTTTTCCCACTCCCTCTCTAATTCCTATCTAGCTATAAGGCTGCTAGGGAGGGGGGGGGGGGCATTAAGAAACGCCTTATAGCGATTATGTTAGCAGCCTCTTCCTTAGCGTTATAGCTGTAATGCTATTAAATTATAGGCCTGCTATATCTTCTTACCTATACTACTATCCTTAAGTCTTTAGTAGAATTATTATTTAATATAATTAAGGTATAGATCTACTAGCAGCACTGCTGCTTCTATCTCTAAGAGTATTACTAGTATTGCCTTATATACCCCTATAACCCGCCTTAAGCATTTATTCTGTTCCCTTATAAATGCCTTTACTACCCCCTGTGCTACCCCTTTTAGCTTGCTATAGGTGTGGTATATCCTAGCTCTATAGGCTATTATGCTTCTTATTACCTATGTATAAAGGGATCTTACACACTCTAGTTGGCATTCCTACGTAAATGTAGCTAGCACTATAAGCGCTAATTTCTACTATAACAATTTAGTATTTACCTTCTCTATATAGGTTAACTAACAAAGCTTTTAGTAAATCCAAACCCCTAGGAATTGCGCTGATTATGTCGGTTGTATTATTACTCTTTTAAGTCAGATTATTATTATAATTGCCTGCCTCTTCCTTATAAAGTGCATTAGCTTGCTCTTTTCTGAGTTAAACCTTAGCCTATACTCCTTTAACCACTCCTTATATATTTTCTAGGCTCTTTTTAGTTATACTTTTATCTCCTCTGCTGTTTTTTTATATATTATAATATTTATATTATCTAAGAACCCTAACGTTAATATTAATTCTACTACTGCTAGTCTTTAATATAGTAGCGTAATATAGAGCAGAAAGAGGATAGGAGACGCTAGTAACCCTTACAGAACCCCTATAGTAACTTGGATTTCCTTAGTAATACGTCCATTAAATGCCAATTATGCTCTCCTTTCTAACATAAAGCCCTATGCCTATCTGGCCATTTACCCTGGCAGTCCTAACTCCTTTATAGTACGGATTAATTGTTTATAGCTAATAGTATTAAACGCTCTAGTAATATCTAGCTATAGTAATAATACTATTCCCTAGTAATACTATACTATTCTTATAACCTCTTTTAGTATGCTTAGTACTATCTTTATTAATTTGCCAGCCTTGTTGCCTATTTATATGTTTAGTAGTATATAGCCTTCCTCTGCTATAATAATAATCCTCCTTATAATAGCTTCCTTAATTACTTTGCCTATTATGTTTAATAGTAATATTGGCCTCCACCCCCCTAGTCTGCTTAACTCCTTAGGGGACTTCCTAGGTTTATATAGAACTACTACCTTTGCTTGTTAGAAGAAGGCCGGATGATATCCTAAGCTATAGTAAGCATTTGTAAGGCGTGTTAAACATGATATTAGAGCCGCTTTATATAGCTTAAGGAAACCTATTAATAGCTTATTTAGTTCTAGGGCTTTCTAACTTGCTATATTCTTTATAACCTCTTTAATTTTCTCCTCTATAAACACAGGAACTGCCTAATTATTATTATAATATCTTATCCCCTCCTCTGCCTCTAGACCTAAAGCCCTAGCTATAGATAGAGGGAAGAACCTTTCTGTAAATGCCCTTGCCTTACCCTTATATGTAACCTTTACTATCTCCTTCCTGCTATTATCTCCTAGCCAGGTTAGTAGTAGGACCTATTGCCTTTTAAGAGGAAGTCTACTCTATAGCCAGGCCTAATGCTCTAGGGTCTAAAGACTCCCTTTAGACCTAAATAACTTGCTAACTGCCTATTGCTAGCTACTTCTCTTCTCCTTTAAGATAATATAATTTTATTTTTTTGTAGCTTCTGTTAAGGCCTGCTATGCTTCTTATGTCTGTTGTTACTACCACTGCCTATTAGCATATCTTGCCTCTGCTATTACGTCCCTTACCCTTTTATTCCACTAAGGCTATAGTTTGCTGTGCCCTTAAGGTTGCTTAGGTGCTGCTATATTAGCTATCTCTGTAAGCTGTTAGGTAAGCCACTATGTATAGTTATTAATTTCTTGCTAGTTATATAGCAGAAGCTCTAACCCCTTCTTTCTAAGCCTGTTTAAAGCCTTTGCTATAATAAGGTTCTTGTCTGCTGTTCTCTAACCCCGGACTAACTCTGGGCTATTGCTTAATTCCTTATTTGTCCTAATACTAATAAGCTGGGGTATATGGTCGGATCCGGCGATTTCCACTAGCCTAATGAATTCAATACTAATGTCGTGGGTGGTCTATATATGGTTAATAGTGCTGTCCCTGCTACTATGTTCTCTTTTTATTACTTCCCTAAACAGCATAGCTAGGCCAAGTTGCCACCTTATTATAAATTCTAACATCTTATTATGCCCCGGAGATATTCGGCTAAATCTGTCCTATAAGGGGTGATATTAGTTAAAGTTCCTTATAAACACACTTTAGCCCTTTGCCTAGGTATTAGCAAAGTATTATAAAGGCATCTGCTACTCCCTTTTATAAGCTAGGGAATAGATATTATATATCTCTACTCTATATAGCTTAATACTACACTAATCCTCCCCCCTCTCTATAGTCTAAAGTCCTGTCTTAACCTTTTAGTATATATAAATTGCTGTTCTTCTGCTGTATATTGCTAATATATAGTGTTCCTAAGATAGATTTAGCAGTATACTATTATAGTCTCCTGGTTCCTAAATAGCTATTACCTTAGGGCTAATATTATGCCCTAACACTAAATGTACTAGATTGCTTTTCTTCTATATATTCTAGTATATAACCTTAATTATATACTCTATTATATGCTTTAGAGCACCCTGGTTAGGCTGGCTCTGGTATTGTTTAGCCTTTTAGTTAGCTATAAAAAGGCTAGTATTATGCCTTTCTCTGCCGGTCTCTGTTGTCCTAATCTTAGCTTATAGGTTTATCTTATAAAAGGGCCCCTTAGTTATATGCTCCTTCCTCTTAGCTACCTCTCTATTAGTCCCCTGGTTTCTTCTCCCTAATAACCCTTGCCTATAGTAGCTGTTATAACCTCTAACTAATGGTTGCAGAAGAACAGCAGCCTTATGGCATAAGCCTCCCTAGCCTGCTACTATCTCTTATTACTTACTAAGCATAGTTAAGACCATGCTAGATGTGCCCTTATATAATTTAAGTATCTCTTCTGTACCTTGCCTGTTAACGTTAGGCAAGTCCTCTCTCCCTTAGGGTGTTTTCTAGTAGTATACCTGCTGTATCTTGCTTCCTCCTTATAGTATCTAGTAATATATCTAATCTTATAGTAGTTATAATATTGCTTTAGGTGGATCATCTTGTTATATAGCTTAGCATTAAAAATCTCTGCTTAGTATATTATTCCCCTATGGCATAGTTAGTTTGCTGCCTTAGTGCCCTTAACACTAACTACTAATAGTGCCCTTATTGCTATTCTTCTTAGCTTTTATACTATTATCTTTGCTATATTTAATCTATTCTCCTTTTTAATGTTCTTCCTTATATCCTTAATTGCAATGTGGTTTATTAATTATATTAGGAATCCCTTAATAATTATACTAAACATCTTCCTATTTACTTCTGCCTTAGGTCTAAAGGTAACTCCTACCTAAGCTATGTTTTCCTTCTATTTCCTCCCTGCTTCTATAAACATAATAACTATGTCTTTACTCTGTAATTAGCGTGCTACTACTACCTCCTTTATGCTAATAGCGCTGTTTACTACCTTTATAATCTCTTCTAGTAATCTGTTCCTAACTGCCTTACTAATAGTGCTTCCCTTTACTAGTACTTCCTAGTAATAGCGGGCTGGTATTACTATACCCTCTGTTTAGGCTAAAGGTATTATTATATTCTACCCTGTAACTCTATAAGCTGTAATATTTACCTAAGTCCCCCTAACCACTAATCTAGTCCTATAAACAGCCTTTATTGCCTCCTTAACTGCCTTCTTAACCATGGTTTTTACTCTACTGCTAACTGCTTTTATAATTAAGGCCTATAGGCCTCCTGTATTAGTTCTTGCTCAGGCTATCTCCCTTTTTATATTTATAGTAATTTATATAAAAGTTTTAATAGAAGCCTATACTTTTATTATTTCTGCCTTTAAAATAACTTTTATTATTAATTCCTTTAGTAATTTCATTTTATTCTTTAGTTTTTCTTATACTACTATTACTTTAGAATTCTTTCCTTAATATTATGTTTCTTCCTAGGTGGTGCCTTATCCTTTATTAGTTATAGATCTATATAAAAATTCATTAATTATTGCACCCCTTATGCCGCTTACTCCCCTTATGCAATATGCTATTACTAGGGGGGGTAATTAATAATAAGGAATCTGATTCTGTGCTTCTTTTTCGTTTTAGGCGTAATACCGCGTCGTATCCGCGGTGTTCCGTATTCGTCTCGTATAACTATTTATTTCTTAGGAAGAGCTAAATAAAAATAAAATAAATAAAAAAGTTACTATAAAGACACTCCTACTAAAATATAAAAAATTTATAAATATATTTTTAAAGGAGTTAACTAATAGGCTACTCTCTTTAGAAGGGAAAACTTATATAATAAAATTAATAAAAAAAGAAATACTACTATAAGGACTAATTTATAACTTAGTAAAGAAAGAGCTATAAGTTCTTTATAAGTACTTAGTAAATATATAAAAGAAAGGCTAGATAAGAAGATAAATAAGTCTAGTAAGAGCCTTAATCTTATTTATGCTAAAAAAGGGAAGCTAACTATACCTTTATATAAATTATAAAGGCCTTAATAGGGTTACTAAGAAGGATAAGGCACCTCTTTCCCTTATATTAGAATTATTAGATAGATTAAGAGGAGTAATAATCTATATAAAGCTAGACTTATTATTATTATTCATGTACGCTAGGTAGCTAGAGCCACTAACTAGTTCATCAACTAACTTCTTAATATAGGAAAAACCCTAAAATAGGGGAGAAAACCCATATTCTTCCATATAGCTCCTGCTAAGCCTCTAATATAAAGTCTTTATTATTTCCAACTATTAGTATAAGATATCTGCCAGTTCCCTAGAACTGTAAATAATAACAGAAGTGTGGTTGTGCTTTATATAAAAGGTTAGTATGTTAGTAAAAACCCCCTATAAGCACCTCCCCTCCTAGTCCGGCTCTTCCTCCTCTATCCTGTTATTTCCGTTGCCTCTGGTCCCTTTCTCAGCCTTATTATTGCATATCTGCTACGCCTTACCAAGCTCCTCTGCTAACCTATACTGCTAAAGTCGCCTAGTTAAAAGCACCCACTTTATAATATTTAGTGCTAGCTTCTTGTTATTAAGCGCCGCCCTAAGTTCCCATAGATCTCTCATTATAGGCACCGCCGGAATCGGTCTTAGATGGTTATATTCTAGGCATAACAGGATAAGGTAGTAAATATCCTTATCTTCTCCCTAGTATTAGCATATTAGTAAAGTTACCTCGGGCACCTATCTATTGTAAAGGAAGGCATTTAGCCCTATTTTTTCTGTTTAAAGCTAAACTAGGGCCGTAGATTTATGCTTAAGCAGGCTATTATAGAGCTTTACTATCTTTTTTATGCTCTTGAAGTTAGGTTCCTTATTTACTGCTATTACTTTTGCCCGTCCTCTTCTTACCTAAGCCTTACACCTCTGCCAGATCTACTGTTTTTCCCACTCTCTCTCTAATTCCTATCTAGCTATAAGGCTGCTAGGGAGGGGGGGGGGGGCGATTAGGAAACGCCTTATAGTGATTACGTTAGCGGCCTCTTCCTTAGCGTCGTAGCTATAATACTATTAAATTACAGGCCTGCTATATCTTCTTGCCCATGCTACTATCCTTAAGTCTTTAGTAAAATCGTCGTTTAATGTAATTAAGGTACAGATCCACTAGTAGCACTGCTGCTTCTGTCTCTAAGAGTATTACTAATGTTGCCTTATATGCCCCTGTAACCCGCCTTAAGCATTTGTTTTATTCCCTTATAAATACCTTTACTACCCCCTGTGCTACCCCTTTTAGCTTACTATGGGTGTGGTATATCCTAGCTCTATAGGCTATTATGCTTCTTATTACCTGTGTATAAAGGGATCTTGCACACTTTAGTTAGTATCCCCACGTAAATACAGCCAGCGCCGTAAGCGCTAATTTCTGCTGTAATAATTTAGCATTTACTTTCTCTATGTAGGTTAACTAATAAAGCTTCTGGTGAATCTAAACCCCTAGGAATTACGCTAATTATATCGGTTGTATTATTGCTCTTCTAAGTTGGATTATTATTATAATCGCCTGCCTCTTCCTTATAAAGTGTATTAGCTTGCTCTTTCCTAGGTTAAACCTTAGCTTATACTCCTTTAACTACTCCTTATATATTCTCTAGGCTCTTTTTAGTTATACTTTTATCTCCTCTGCCGTTTTTCTATATACTATAATGTTTATATTATCTAAGAACCCTAACGTTAACATTAATTCCGCTGCTGCTAGTCTTTAATATAATAGCATAATATAGAGTAAGAAGAGGATAAGAGACGCTAGTGACCCTTGCAAAACCCCTGTAGTAACTTGGATTTCCTTAGTAATATGTCCGTTAAACGCCAATTATGCTTTCCTTTTTAATATAAAGCCCTGTGCCCATCTGGCCATCTACCCTAGCAGTCCTAACTCCTTTATAGTGCGGATTAATCGTTTATAGCTAATAATGTTAAACGCCCTAGTAATATCCAGCTGTAGTAATAATACTATCCCCTGGTAATGCCACGCTGTTCTTATAACCTCTTTTAGCATGTTTAGTACTATTTCTATTAATCTGCCAGCCTTATTACCTATTTATATGTCTGGTAGTATATAGCCTTCCTTTGCTATAATAGTAATCCTCCTTATAATAGCTCCCTTAATTACTTTGCTTATTATGTTTAATAGCGATATTAGCCTCTACCCCCCTAGTCTGCCTAACTCCTTAGGGGACTTCCTAGGTTTATATAGAACTACTACCTTTGCTTGTTAGAAGGAGGCCGGATAATATCCTAAGCCATAGCAAGCATTTGCAAGGCATGTTAAATATAATATTAGGGCTGCTCTGTATAGCTTAAGGAAACCTGTTAGCAGCTTGTCCAGTCCTAGGGCTTTTTAACTTGCTGTATTCTTTATAACCTCTTTAATTTCCTCCTTTATAAACACGGGAACTGCCTGATTATTATTATAGTATCTTGTCCCCTCCTTTACCTCTAGACCTAGAGCCCTAGCTGTAAATAGAGGGAAGAACCTCTCTGTAAATGCCCTTGCCTTACCCTTATATATAACCTTTACTATCTCCTCCCTGCCGTTATCTCCTAGCCGGGTTAGTAGTAGGACCTGTTGCCTTTTAGGAGGAAGTCCACTCTATAGCCAGGCCTAACGCTCTAGGGTTTAAAGACTCCCTTTAGACCTGAATAACTTACTAACTGCTTATTGCTAGCTATTTCTCTTCTCCTTTAAGATAACATAATCCTGTTTTTTTATAGCTTTCGTTAAGGCCTGCCATGCTTCTTATGTCCGTTGTTACTACCACTGCCTATTAGCACGTCTTGCCTCTGCTATTATATCCCTTACCCTTTTATTTTACTAAGGCTGTGGTTTATTATGCCCTTAAGGTCGCTTAGGTGCTACTGTATTAACTATCTCTATAAGCTGTTAGGTAAGCTACTATGTATAGTTATTAATTTCTTGCTAGTTATATAGCAGAAGCTCTAACCTCTTCTTTCTAAGCCTGTTTAAAGCCTCTGCCATAATAAGGTTCTTATCCGCTATCCTCTAACCCCGGACTAACCCTAGGCTGTTGCTTAATTTCTTATTTATTCTAATGCTAATAAGCTAGGGCACATGGTCAGATCTGGCGATTTCCACTAGCCCAATGAATTTAATACTAACGTTGTAGGTGGTCTATATATAGTTAATAGTGCTATCCCTGCTGCTATGTTCTCTCCTTATTACTTCCCTAAACGGCATAGCTAGGCCAAGTTGCCACCTTATTATAAATTCTAATATCTTATTATGCCCCGGAGATATTTAGCTAAATCTGTCCTATAAAGGGTAATATTAGTTAAAGTCCCCTATAAACACACTCTAGCCCTTTGCCTAGGTATTAGTAAAGTGTTATAAAGGCATCTGCCACTCCCTTTTATAAGCCAGGGAATAAATGTTATATATCTCTACTTTATATAGCTTAATACTACACTAATCCTCCTCCCTCCCTATAGTCTAAAGTCCTGTCTTAACCTTTTAGTATATATAAATTGCTGTTTTTCTGCTATATATTGCTAATATATAGTATCCCTAAGATAGATTTAGTAGTATACTATTATAGCCTCCTGGTTCCTAAATGGCTATTACCTTAGGGCTGACGTTATACCCTAACGCCAGATATACTAGATTGCTTTTCTTCTGTGTATTCCAGTATATAACCTTAATTATGTACTTTATTGTATGCTTTAAAGCACCCTAGTTGGGCTGGCTTTGGTATTGTTTAGCCCTTTAGTCAGTTATAAAAAGGCTAGCATTATGCCTTTCTCTGCTAGTCTCTGTCGTCCTAATCTTAGCTTGTAGGTTTATTTTGCAAAAGGGCCCCTTAGTTATATGCTCCTTTCTCTTAGCTGCCTCTTTATTAGTCCCCCGGTTTCTTCTCCCTAATAACCCTTGCCTATAGTAGCCGTTGCGACCTCTGACTAATAGTTGTAAAAGAACAGCGGCCTTATAGCATAAGCCTCCCTAGCCTACTGCTATCTCTTATTGCTTACTAAGCACAGTTAAGACTATGCTGGATGTGCCCCTGTATAATTTAGGCATCTCTCCTATACCTTACCTGTTAACGTTAGGTAAGTCCTCTCTCCCTTAGGGTGTTTTCTAGTAGCATACCTGCTGTATCTTACTTCCTCCTTATAGTATTTAGTAATATATTCAATCTTATAGCAGTTATAACATTGCTTTAAGTGGATTATTTTGTTATATAGCTTAGCATTAAAAATCTCTGCTTAGTATACTATTCCCCTATGGCATAGTCAGTTCACTACCTTAGTGCCCTTAATACTAACTACTAATGGTGCCCTCATTGCTATTCCTCTTGGCTTCTATACTATTATCTTTGCTATATTTAATCCATTTTCCTTTTTAATATTCTTCCTTATATCCTTAATTACAATATGGTTTGTTAATCGTATTAGGAATCCCTTAATAATTACACTAAACATCTTCCTGTTTACTTCTGCCTTAGGTCTAAAGGCAACTCCCACTCAGGCTATGTTTTCTTTTTATTTCCTCCCTGCTTTTGTAAATATAATAACTATATCTTTACTCTATAATTAGCATACTGCTACTGCCTTCTTTATACTAATAGTACTGTTTACTGCCTTTATAATCTCTCCTAGTAATCTGTTTCTAACTGCCTTACTAATAGTGCTTCCCTTTACTAGTGCTTCCTAGTAATAGCAGGCTAGTATTGCCATACCCTCTGTTTAGGCTAAAGGTATTGTTATATTCTGCCCTATAACTCTATAAGCTATAATATTTGCCTAAGTCCCCCTAACTACTAATCTAGTCCTATAAACAGCCTTTATTGCCTCCTTAACCGCCTTTTTAACTGTGGTTTCTACTCTACTGCTAACCGCTTCTATAATTAAGGCCTATAAGCCTCCTATATTAGTTCTTACTTAGGCTATCTCCCCTTCTGCATTTATAGTAATTTATATAAAAGTTCTAATAAAAGCCTATACTTTTATTATTTTTACTTTTAAAATAACTTTTATTATTAATTCCTTTAGTAATTTTATTTTATTCTTTAGTTTTTCCTATACTACTATTACTCCGGGATTCTCTCCTTAACATTATATTTCTTCCTAGGTTATGCCTTATCCTTTATTAGTTATAAATCTACGCGAAAATTCATTAATTATTACACCCCTTACGCTGCTTACTCCCCTTATATAATGCACTATCGCTAGGGGGGGTAATTAATAATAAGGAATTCGATTCTGTGCTTCTTTTTTGTTTTAGGCGTAATACCGCGTCGTATCCGCGGTGTTCCGTCCTCGCAGTAATTTAAAGCTAGACTTAAAAGATACTTACTACTAGATATATATCTACAAGGGTAATAAGTGAAAGATAGCTTTCTAATGCTAATATAGTTACTTTAAATATCTTATTATGCCTTTTAGCTTAATAAACACACCTACTACCTTCTAAAAATACATTAATATTATACTTATTGTGAGGTATAGCT
>AFQZ01001179.1:0-15645 GCA_000222935.2 Aciculosporium take MAFF-241224
TCTTCTTCTTCTTCTTTTATTTTTTTATTTTTTTTTTAATTTGGACCTACAGACACCAGGCGGCTTGAGCCGCAGACACTCCTTCATGGCGCTGTCCATCAGTCTGAGATTGTTCAAAGCACCAGTCTGGCACCCGTTGGCTTGCAGCTCCGTCACAAGCTCCTGGCGAAGTGGCGCCAAGGTTGAGGGATCAGTGGCCAAGAAAATGAGCGTATTGGTAACAAGCGCAGCAGTTGTGTGTACCGCAGCGACGTTGAGTACCATTTGTAAAGCAACAGGATCACCAGCCAGCTCCTCGTTTTCCGAGTCAATCCAATCCACAATGTCGTTGAATGCGGGTGGTTCCCGTCCAGCAGCACGGGCCCGATCCCGAGTCTCGCGCCGAGCTTTGATCAACGGCTCGATGAAGGCACGGGCCGCTTGGAAGTCCTCTCGCGCTCGATGAACCCGGGGCGAGAATCGACGAATGGCTGGTCGCACGAGCCTTGGGGCCATGTTGATCGTGAAAGCGGCAAAGACACTGTTCAGGGACCAGTCTTTCATAATCTCAAGCCAACGCTCGTTGCGACATACTTCATCACCGTCCCAGAAAAGACGAGATATCACGCGCGCAATGACATCAACGAGGCGCTGATAGATGACGGTCTCTTGCCAATCTATCGAAACTCGTTAGGAAATGGGTACGTGAGCGGACGTCCTCGTCGTGGTACATGTTGTTCCTTCGACATCTTCGGTACCCACGGGCAAAGGTACCGGGGAGTTCGAGGGAGAGAAGAAGAGAAAAGGGGAGGAAAGAAGGGAAGAATGGAACCAACCACATCGGCCTCCGAAATTATGTTCAATACCAAAGGTGGCTTCTGAAGACATTGCCGCAGGAATGCTGTCTTGAAATCAAGAGTCAGCATTGTTTCAAAGATTTGCTTGTGCTGGCGCAAAGGCTGGCATTCCATACTCAGACATCTCGTCAGTCGCTTCTTAACCAACTTGGATACCCTCTTACAAGGATCGGCGATAAGAGAGTAGGGTTCGAGGCCAGGCGTCTTTCCGTCGCCATCAAATTCCTAAGAGACTGTTAGAGAAAAAAGCAACAACAAACAGAGACGACACTCAGACGAGGCAAAGCCACACACATCGGCGAAATACTTGGCAAAACTCAACCTCTCCTCATTGGCAAGGACATTTGCATAAGACGGGGGAAGGACGACAATCTCGCGCGAGTTGGTGAGTAATCGGAAAGGGTCCCCTCTGCTCAAGCGTCTGGCCTTGGACAACTCCTCGATACCATTGAACAAAAACCGGACTTGCTTAAGAATTTTCAACTCGTACCACTTTGGCGAGTTGAGTACTGGAAAGTCGTCCTCTCTCGAGGCATACCGCTGTCGTCTTGTGTGATGGTATAGGACCAGCAACACGGGCAGGACAAACATGAAGAGATGTTGGGGTCGGAGACCATGCAGATGACCGTCTTGAATTGAGTCGAGGGACTCGAGCGCTGGTCGAGACGACGCCATTGCGCAAGGTGAGGCGTGGCCGGTATTGTTTGAGTTCATGTCAGGAAGCCATGTTGGATGGGAGACATGAAGAATCAAATAGAAATCCCCAAAAAATTTCTTGGACGGCAGCAGTGACGCAAGAGTGCAAGAATCCAAAGTGTGTACGCAAGAGGGAAAAGCCAACGAGGAGACTATGAAAGTGTGAATCGGATGTGAAAGCTTGGCGCGGCAAAAGTCGAACTTTAGAACCAATTGGAGACGGACTTGACTTGAGAGCCTGTACAGCAAGAAACAATCCGCAAGCCACAAACAGGGTCCTGAGCACGGGGGTCTGATTTCTGGGCGCCCCCCCCCCCATTCCCCCCGCGTCAGGGCCGACTGAAATGTGTCTGGTGCTGGTGCCTTCTAGATTTGCACCTAGTGCTACCCCGGCTGCTCATCCTACTTGTCGAGAGCGTTGTCGAACTGTCCAGTCCATCATGGCTGGCCGCCTCTTTGGCCCAAGGTCATGTCATCTGGCATTGAGCAGCACCTGGCTCGCTAGCTGCGTGGGCAGCTGATCCGGCGCGCCGGGGCGAAGTACATATGTACATATGTAGGCAGGTAGCAGGCAGGTAGCAGGCAGGTAGCAGGCAGGTAGGTAGGTACCTAGGTATGCACACAGTCGTGAGTCGAGACGGCTGCGAGTGCGACGTCAAAAAAGGAAGGGCGATGTTGTGCGTTCCCATGTCGTGATTGGGATTGCATATGGACATTCGGGACGCTCTCCACCGGCTCGCCCAAGGGCGGAAGACGGCCCTAGAACGGCACGATTCTGCCGTACGATTGCCTTGGGCCGTCCGTCGAGATGTCCATGTAGTTATCGTCGTCGTCTTGGTCGTCTCGTCGTCGTCTACCCTGTTTTTGAGAGTCGGTCCGCTAGACAAGGGAGGGGGAGATGGGTTTATGCCAAGTAGTATTGCAGTACGGCGGGCTCCACCCTGGTGTTTGGCCCGTCTCCACGTGACTGGTTCATTTCCTTTGCCTGCTGGCCCGCTCTTTCCATGCGGAAGCTGCCGCCGTTGCCGGCTGTGTCCAGGTGTTGCTCAGGCGGGCGTGCGCGCCTGCCGTTCATCAGTCGAGGGAAATTCGTCAAATCTATCCTTTGCTCAACCGAACATGTCCATCGGCGACGATGATGTTTTCCATGTCTCGGGCCCGCGTACCATACCATGGCATGCAACTGCCGGTTTGACGCACATGTCTCGCTCGGGAGGAGGCGGCCGAGCCAGGCACGTCCCGAGCGCCGCGTGCATGAGGCGCAGCGTGGGAGTCGGGGGTAGGGCCAGCATGGTTGGGAAGGACGGCCCGCCTCCAAAAGTCCGAAACATGCTGGTGGCTTCCATCCATTCCACGAGATTTTGTTTTGCTTGCAACGTGGTCACTCACAACCCTATATGGTGCATACGTTAGGTACATGCATGCAGCAGAACCGACGAGACAAAGACGAGACAGTTCCTTCTGGGGCAGGGGACCCCTTCAGCCAAAATTCTAGGTCCCCCTTTCTCATCCGAAACAATACCATGCTTTGACGAGCGTCAAAGCGCCACATGGTACTGCCAGGTACCCAATACATATCGTCATGTACAAGTTCCAGACTCGCAGTCCAGACGTCGTCCATGTGTTGCGTTTTTGGGTCACGCAAAACTCGTTCAAGCCGCGTTGCACAGACTGCGACCGCGACTGCGACCGCGAGTGCAAACAAACCCGTCTGGGGTTTTTTTGGTTTTTTTTTGGTTTTTTTTTTTTCCCTTGTCTCTGCGACAAACACCGACATCACATGGATCAGGATGCAAGGCTATCAAATCCAGCTTTTGTCCTGTTTCGGCCTACAATAATCAACCCAATGCGTCTGTCTCCAAGCCTGTCTACAAGCTGCTGTATGTAGATATCGACAAGAGACAGATCCAGCAAGCAAAGTGCAAGACATGATCCCAGCATTCTTGACCGTTGCACAAGGTTCTGAGACACACATACACACATACCAAGACGCCGCTCTGCACAGGCCTGCACGCCGTGAACAACCATGCAGTAGTATGTAGGCAATTGCTGACCGAAATCAGAAATAAAGCCATGTCATGGTTTGCGCCTCAGACTTCATGTTACACTGCAATATTCGTGCCTAGCTCTGGGTTCCGCTTCCGTCCAATGCTTTGATCTTTGATGTCGTTCATGTAGCTCAGGCGCCTCACCGGCTTTCTGGTTCTGATGCAGCCTCTCCGAGCCCTGGGGCGCGGTATTTGACCCGTCCCTGTCAACTACTCGTCTGTCCTAACATACAGTACGTGCCTGATGGGGGGGCATTGCTCAAACGATCCGTCATGTCATACGTGTGGCCCCAACATTGACGGAGAGTCGGATGCCTCACCCCTGCGATACACGGTCTGCGAAATGATCAACACGGCGCCAGACCCCTTGACTCTGGAAACGAAGGCTCGACGACCGGATAGGCTTCTTTCGAGTCCCGAAGGAACACTGGCGTCGGCTTCCCCCGGGGCATGACTTGAGAGTCCCGGCTTTGCCATGAGTGTATTCTATGGCGACATCTTGACAATGCATCCCGGCTTCGTGGCCGTCAGCCAAGCATCAGACCAAAGGCATCAACAAGGCAGATGCGCGGCGGTGGCGACTGCACTGCGCTACAAGGGTAGACATTTTTACAATGTTTGCTACCTAGGCAGTGACTCTGGTCTGATGCGCAGGAGAGCCATTTGCTCATTTATTTACAAGCTCTGATGAACAAGTTGATGCCATCGGCCGACAAACTGACAGTCGGCCGACGGCTTCAACGTGCGCAATCATCCATTTGGAGCACCAGCGCACCTTGCCGTGAAAACAATGATGAGAACCTTGCGTGTCTCATCCTTCGCCTACACAGCATCGCCGGGATGCACCCATTTCGGCCACATCATGGCCAGCACCATGGCCTCGTGGCAGATGAATATCCGAGACGCGAATGAACTGGCACCGCGCGACTACATACTCGCCCCGCGCTCGATTCCCATGTATATCCATGATCCACCCCATTGTCCTATCGGACATGGTGCGCCGGCCTCCACTTTTCCGGAAGGGGGGCCCGTCTCTCTCTTGATGATGAGAAACTTGTCCAAACTTTTCTTCTCCTCGGCAGGAATGTTTGATGAGGCGGTTGTTGAAGTTGAGGGAGCTTGATGCTTCCAGCAGGTTGGGAGGTGAGGCTACGGCGTCTGTTGACATTGCTGACGTATCAAGTGTTTTGTTTTGTTTTGTTTTGTATTTTTCTTTAGAAAAACAGATAGGGAAAAGGAAAGGAAAGGAAAGGAAAGGAGAAAGAGAAACAGAAGGAAAAGCCAAGATGCGCATAGGTCTCGCTGGATGGTTGCGACAATCAAGGCTACTGTGAGATGGCCTTTAATTGCATAGAAATCGTCTGTAATGTAGCAAAACCTTGAGTGCATCTTGTTTCTCTTACCCTGCATGGTCTTTTTACGTGGATTGGTTTTATAGTTTTCCCGTCGCGGCACGACCACGAACAACCTTCATGGTGATTACATGGCCCCTCCCTATTCGCATCGGATGAGATGGAAAAAAAAAAAAAAAAAAAAAAAAAAAAAAACCAAACATGACAAATCTATTCAAGAAAAAGAAATCAATACACGATTGTTTCCGGTCAAACAAGAAAACCGACGTACGCCCAAGCAGATCGAGGCTCTTCCACACCCGATCCGAGAATCAACCTGGTAAGCTACAAGCTCGTCAGAATGGAGACGAACCAAGATGGAAATGAGCAGCTTTCCAGTCCCTTGGCACGCCCATCCTGCTGGACTGACCAGAAAGTCTCAGGGGAACGGGGGCAAGATGAACAATGTTCCATGGCCTCGCTGCGATTCGTGACGGATCCGGGCCCGAACGGAAGAACTGATCATCACCCTGTGGGCGGATTGAATCCGTCATGGCGATTTGCCAGGTGACTTGTTTCAACTCGTCTTGCACCTCCATGCCTCGGAGACATCACCTCTGCAGAGTCCATCAGGATAGCGACGATCAGATCGCGACTTGGGCCCCGGGAAAGACCCTTTTTCCCATCCGGCGCCAAAAAAAAACGGGCATCGTTGACATGTCCCGTGATTCTTCTGCCCCATCATCGCGTTAGGTAGCTATCGTGTCGCGGCCATGGCGTCTCAAGGACGTTGCTGCTTCGCATCAGCGTCTTTCCACATGATGAAAAACTTGATTACAGAGTAACACTCTGCGGCGGGACACGACGGTTACTTCAATGCTCCTGATCGCATAGACTTGACAAGGCTCGTCAGTCAGGAAGCCACGAGCGTCCATCGTCACAGGCACCTCTACCGCTTTTCCAGACGCCACCAGATCGACTCTTCTCCTTTCCCTCTCGTGCATGTAATCGTGCTCAGAAGTCTAGGCCGACTGGGTAAGGTCAGAGGGCAATGCAATGAGGTCTATAGGACAGATTACCAATCAGTCTGACACAATCTTCCCCAATCATTACGCAACCAGCCATGGCTTACACAACGGCCTCGTTGGAGAGATCGTCATTCACCCAACACTTTCTCTTGAGAGACGAGAAACAAGGACCAGCGGGCTTTCTCTTGATCTGCTGCGTAGACGTGTAACCTCGTCTTGATCAGTTTAAGGCCGTGGTTGGGAAATTCAACTCGTCAAGGTTCATCGCGAGATGAAGTATATAATCCTAGCTCAGATGTTGTGCAGTGGGATAACCGGCTGGGCATCTACTTCAGCATTGTCCCTTAGTAGAGTGCATGTGCATCCCCATGTCTCATGTGAATCCGGGCTTCATGTTTGGCCCCCGCAAACAAAGCCATGAATGCGGGGTAAAGGACCCTTTGCTGTGCTGGGCTGTGAAGCGACAGCAGAGTGTGTCCAACATCAAGGAGAGCAAAGCTTCTGCGAGCTGACAGTCCCACACGCCCCATGGCATTCAAAAAACAAAAACAAAAAAAAAAAAAAAAAGGTAATACAGAGTAAAAGAATAGATAAAAACCGATTAAACAAAAGTGGATGGAGAGGGATCTATGCTCTCGGCCAAAACCTGGCATATGCATATGAGGAGTCAATTGGAGCACCAAACAAGCACACGTGTCGTCCCAAAGGGCCAAACGTCATGGTCGGTTCGCGATTTGCTTGGGCAGGAGCTCGAACCCTTGCCAGCTTGATTGATCATGGAACGCAACCTCGACAAGCTCGTCAGCGTGGCAAGCATGGCCTTGAGCAACCAATTGTCGCCTCGGCTTAGGGCCCGTCGTTCTGCTGTAACATTCATGGCGGAACATGATTTGGCGGTCTGATGTGTCAACGGGGGCTTGCTACCAAGGCAGACTCTTCGTGTACAGAGCACAAGGGTCGGTGATGCAAACAGGTGGAAATGGGCAACTTTGCTGGGCAGAAGGACAGAAGAAGTACAACGACGTCGCTCCTTCCGTGCCGCGCTCGACTTTGTGCAACTGTCATTGGCGTGATGGCTGATCGTGAACACGGGTTGAGCGAAAGAAGGAACCGATGATGGAATGTCCACCGAGGGTGAATCTTCAGGTGATCCGTTCTCATTCGTCAGCCATGGAGCACCCTGCGGCCGTTGGAAGCACGGTCACACGATCTTCAGCATTTCCTCTTGGAGCCAAAAAAACAAGAATTGAATTGAAATGAAAAGTAATGTGATTCATGCGGTACGATGATTGAGTCTAGTCGCTTCGGAGACGGGCGGGGGAGCGGCGTTCAACATTTCGTGTTGGTCGTGTCGTCGTTCCGGGCAGGAGTAGGTGGCATCCAAGGCGGCGTCTCGTGCAGGCCTGCTGATTTACGGATGCGACCACGTTGAGAAGAGACAAGCGAGCGGGAGAGAGGTGCCACTGCCGAGGAGAATAAGGCGACATAAATGTGACAAGCAGTGTCGATTTGCCCAGGGACGCAGTGGCAGCTTGATTTCGTGTTGCAATGTTGTCGAAGCGAATCAGCCTTTGGACGTGTAGCCCAGCTGGCTCATTATCTGCAAGCCCCTTCACGTTTGGGCTTGCAAAGTGGAGCTCTGGGCCCAATCAAGATTGGACAAGACACCTGGCCAGGTGATTTCAAGGTTGACACCTGGCAAGCAGTGTCAACTGGAGTGGCACCAACCCCGCCAGCCCGCCAGCCCGCGAGCCCGCCAACCCGCCAGCCCGCCAGCCGCTGTGTCCGCCCACGCAAGCAGCAGACTTGGCTGGAACCAACGACGGCATCGACTTGAACAGTCGGGTGCATGTCCGATCAGCCAGCAGTGGACGAGAAGCGGCGACAACACACGAGCTCGACGAACCCTCGTACGTCGGTGAATGAATGAGATGACTTGGTGGTGGGTGGGAAACGGAGAGAGCCCCTGTCTGCCTGCCTGAGCAGATGCGAGAAGATGGGAAAAGGAAAGAAAGAAGAAGGCGGGAATATCGTACGGGACTTGATGCACCACGAAACAATCGATTCCTGCCCCTCGACCGCCGTTAACCTATGTGTATTTCTTACATTGGCAGGTATTCGCAGATGATTGATAGCCACCACCAGACATTCAACGACGGCGGCTACCACGAGCCTCCGGCCCGAGTCGCTTCGTCGGTCACCTCCACATGGCACGTACAAACACGCCCCTTGTTCGGAGGCCGGAGGATGCCTCGCATGTTTTGATTTCGTCAGCACACCCGGCAAGGACAAGAGTTGTGGCGGCAGGGTATGTTCCTGCTGGTAATGGCTTCCGCTCAGCTTGCCGCTACTTGTGCATACACATGTAACCGTGGCCGCGTGGATATCCCGAGGCTAGGTGACGGGCACAGTTATGCACGAGGCGTGGCCGTCAGGGCCACAGACAATTTGCGCAGCTCTCTGTTCCTTGTCCGCGTCTGACGTGATGCGCTCACACACACTGTACTCGAAACGTGTTGCGTCACGTTGACTATGTACAGACAGGCGTGAGGATTTGATCATGTTTCCCACCTGTTGTGTCCCTCGGACCATGTACTGCGAGAACCACACCCCTTGGATCTCCCCCGCCCCCACGCACACAACCCACAAGAGCCGAATGCATCTGCATCTTGTATATGACTCCCGCCACTTCGGGACTCTGAGTCCATGGTTTTTTTTTCGCGGCCAACAGTTTTTAACAATACATCTCTCGGTAATTTCGCTCTCCGTCGCATTTCCTTTCTAATTTGCTTTGAGTATCGAGTATCGATTCATCGACCTACCAACGTATTATCGCACTTACACCACCTCTTACACCACTCATAGTCTTGTTCAACATAAAGCATCATGGCGGCCGACAGTATGCAGAAAGGCGCCAATGGTATCAATGGCGTCACTAATGGCACCTTCAACGGCACCTCCAACGGGGCCAATGGCATTCCCTCGCCTGTCTCCCCTCGCAGGGCCAGTAAGCCTCACCATGCCGGCTCCCCGTATCAGTCCGTCGGGGACTTTTTGTCCAATACCGACAAGTTCCAGATCATCGAGAGCACATTGAGGGAGGGCGAGCAATTTGCCAATGCGTTTTTTGATACAGGTAATGAACCAAATCTTTCCAGAACCGTGTCTTGTTGGACCTGACACTTGGACTCTTGTGACTAACCTTGTTGCCGCATCAGAGACAAAGATCAAAATGTGGGGATCTGACATTGATATGAACGGCAAATCGTTCTCATGATGTTTTCGAATCTGTGTTAATTCTTGCCCATCTAGCGCAACTGCCTTGTCGGACTTTGGAGTGGAATATATCGAGCTCACATCGCCTGCTGCGAGTGAACAGTCGCGACGGGACTGCGAGGCCATTTGCAAACTGGGCCTCAAGTCCAAGATCTTGACTCACGTTCGGTGCACGGTAAGCATTCAACGCAGTCCAGAGGTACCGTCGACAGACATCCTAGCTAACGATGGTTTCACAGATGGAAGATGCTAGGTTGGCTGTTGAGACTGGTGTAGATGGCGTCGACGTTGTTATTGGCACATCCAAGCAACTGCGAGAGCACTCCCACGGCAAGGACATGGCTTACATCACCAAGACGGCTATTGAGGTTATTGAATACGTCAAGAGGTACGCGACGAGGTGTGGGATGGCGGATCGTGGACACAAACTAACCCGTGGTTAAAGCCAAGGACGCGAAATCCGATTCTCCTCCGAAGACTCCTTCCGGTCTGATCTCGTTGACTTGCTGTCATTGTATAAGGCTGTTGATGCTGTTGGCGTCCACCGTGTTGGTGTTGCTGACACTGTCGGCTGTGCCTCTCCCAGACAGGTCTATGACCTCGTCCGCACGCTGCGGGGCGTTGTCTCTTGTGATATCGAGACTCACTTTGTAGGTAGCCCCTGCACCCTTGCAGGCCTAGATGGTGAAAATGGCGTGGATGCGAGCCGTTGAAGGCGTCTCGCAGAGTCGTTGATGCGGGCAACATGGTTCCAAAAGAGGAGGGCGCTTCATCGTCTGGCTCGTTGTATCTGGCAGTCTTGTGCTAATAACTGCTAGCACAACGACACTGGCTGTGCTATTGCCAACGCTTATGCCGCTCTCGAAGCTGGCGCCACCCGTACGTATCAGCCCACAAAGTCCATCTTCACCTTGGAAGCAGTCACTGATCATGTCCGGGTAGATATTGACACTTCTGTCCTGGGTATTGGAGAGCGAAACGGAATTACCGTGGGTTTTGGTGACTGGCAAGAATGTTCTTGGCGCCTATGGCGACTAATGTGTTGTCTGCAGCCCCTTGGTGGCCTTCTTGCCCGCATGATTGTCGGCAGCCACGACTACGTCACGTCCCGATACAAGCTGCACAAGCTCAAGGAGATTGAGGACTTGGTCGCCGAAGCCGTGGAGATCAATGTGCCATTCAACAATCCCATTACCGGATTCTGCGCCTTTACGCACAAGGCGGGCATTCACGCCAAGGCCATCCTCAACATGCCGAGCACCTATGAGATTATCAACCCCGCCGACTTTGGCATGAACCGATACGTCCACTTTGCATCCAGGTTGACGGGGTGGAATGCCATCAAGAGCCGGGTCGAGCAGCTTGGCCTGTCAATGACGGACGATCAAGTCAAGGAGGTGTACGTTCCCTCCGCTGACGCCCGTGATGCACGCATGTTGGTTTATTTTGAATCCTGACAACCGAGTTAGCACCCAGAAGATCAAGGCCATGGCGGACATCCGCCCTCTTGCCATTGACGATACCGACTCAATCATTCGCTCATACCACCTCGAACTGGAGCAAAACGGCGTTGGAAAGCCACCGGCCATGATGGCCGCATGAAGCAGACACTGGCTTGTTTTCAGTACACGTGGATCGTAAAGGGAAAAAAAAAAAAAGGGTTGACGGGCTGCATCTATGACATTCTTGCTCTATTATTGTACTCAAAAGTCGAACCTCGGCACGGTGATGAACAAAAAGGAGTTTATGTTTTCATTGCGTGATGTTGAGGTTACGTCAAAGCAATACACATGGGGTCACGATATCGAACGGCTGCATCGCAAACTCATCTCTTGATACCGTTGATATGTTGGTGCTTTTGTCAACAAACTCATTCCAGCGACTTTTGCAACGAGCGGCTCTTTGTGCATCGTGGTTTAGCAATTCGTCAGGTTGCCCTGGGCGTCTTGACGTGTGTAGGTGTAGCGATACATTGGACATTTTGCTGCCTCGGAGAGAGAGGTTTATCCGCGACTCTGTCGTCCGGTTTCCTGCCCGTGCGACGGCAACGTGTGATGTGAAGGGAGACCGGTCTGTCTGCTCGACCAAGCCAGACTTTGAGCCGGCGCATCTGCCGGGTCTCCACATTTCCTGTTCCACGCCCGCGTCGGTCCAACCCCGTCCAAGCCGCAACGCAACGTCATGTCATTCATTCAGCTGGCGACACGACACAGCGACATGCTCTCTCCACTCGCAACGCAACGCAACGCAACGCAACGCATCAAGACAAGACGAGACAAGACGAACCCGCCGCCATCCTACGCCCTTGTCCCCTCACACAATCCGCAAACTCCCCTCCCACGCGACACGTGAAGCGCTTCTCACAGAACCCCCCCCCCAACAGCGTCGGTCAAAAAAACGATGATGTCCTCCACCAACGAGGAGGACCCCTTCCTCCAAGTCCAGCAGTACGAACTCCTGTCTTTCCCATCCACAATCCCTTGTCCTCTTCCCCATCCACAATCCAGACTAACCCCCCCCAACCAAGGGACGTCCTCGCCCAGCTCTCCTCCACCCGCCCCCTCTTCGCCTCCTACCTCCGCATCCGCTCCCTCTCGTCCAGCCCCTCCTCCCCGGAACTGGCGTCCGCCCTCGCCGAGCTCGAGGCCGCGCTGTCCGCCCTCGACGAGGACCTCGCCGACCTCACGGCCTCGATCCAAGCCATCGAGGCGAACCCCCCCCAGTACGGCATCTCCGCCGCAGAGGTCGCCCGCCGGAAGCGCCTCGTCGAGGAGGCAGCCCACGAGACGGAGGCCATGCGCGGGGAGCTCGTCGTCGTCGCCGCGTCCTCGGAGAAGGAGACCACGACCGGGCCTTCGGAACGACGGCGGCCGGCGCCCGACCCCACTTCGTCTGGCGTCGGGGCCGACGACGACGACGACGACGACGACGACGAGGCGGCGGGCGGGGATGCGTACGCCGCCTTCGCGCACAGCCAACAGGTGGGCATCATGCGCGAGCAGGACGAGCACCTGGATGGGGTCTCGCAGACGGTGGGCAACCTGCGGCGGCAGGCGGGCGACATGGGGAGGGAGCTGGAGGAGCAGAGCGAGACGCTGCACGTGGTGGACGAGACGGTCGAGAGGCTGGGCGGGAGGCTGCAGAGCGGCATGCAGAAGCTGGGGGTTGTGGTGAGGAGGAACGAGGACCGGTGGAGCAGCTGCTGTATCGGGGTGTTGATCTTTGTCCTGATCTTGTTGTTGTTCTTGCTGGTCATTCTGTAGGTTGGCGTCGGGGGGGGGGGGGGTTGGGTGGTCGCCATTTGAGCATGTCGTGCGGGAGGAGGTCGTTTCTTTGTTTTTGGACAAGGGCGCGTTTGTTGTGCCCTTTTTTGTGTTCGGCCTTGGTCGTTTTTTTCCCCAGAGGACCCGGCGGCGGTCTCGTCACGGGTTTGCAGAGAAGGGCGGGGGGGATCGATCATCAGGGGAGGGTAAGGACGGGAGAACCCCTCATGGACGCATAGACGTAGTTGTTCATCTCTTGCCGTACCGGGGGGGGGGGGGGGGGACAGTATATATACACAACGCAGACCTGGCTCTGGCTCTGGCATTCCCATTCCTCCTCGTCCATGACATGCCCGCGTCTTTCTTGTTTACAAAAACCCAAGGCACCGATGCAACGCCAGTGGGTATATGCCATGGCGGCATCCCATCTCTCCGTCCATCCCGCTCTCCTTTCCGCAAGCAATGCACGCGCAAAAAAGGAAGACGAATCTGGTTGGTTTTTTACAAAAAAAAAAAAAAAAAAAAAACCGTTCCACCAGACAACCCCGGGCGTCCATGCCCCCGTCGTCTCATCACCCCCGCCACCTGACCCCTCTTCTTCCATGTATGTCACCCCCGCCGCCTCACCCCTCTTCTTCCATGTATGTCACCATCCGGCAGCGGGCACTACCCCAGCGCCAACCCCCTGTCGGACCTCAGAATATCGCCCAGCGCGCGCAGAGACCCGGCAGCAGACGACTGCGCGGGCGCCCTCTTGGGGAACTCGACGAGCGCGAGCCGGAGTGCCGCCACGGCGGCGTTGCCGTAAAAGCTGAGGAACCGCTGCTCGTGGCCGTCGATCATGGCCCGCAACACGACCATCTGCGTGTTGGAGACCTCCCCCGGCGGGCAGTTGACGATGCGGGCAAACGCCCGCCAGTAGTTGGTGGGCGGGTACGGGTTCGCCTTGGACGACCTGCTAAAGTCGCGCAGGGCGATGGAGGCGAAGCCCGCGCCGAGGCCCGCCATCCGGTCGTTGTGCTTCTGCTCGGGGATCCACGTGGGCCCGTCCCTTTTCCACCCGAGCGCCTTGCGGCCGCCCTCGAACTTCTCGTTGCCGCGCGCGCCGAACAAGACGGGGCAGACGACCCTGAACTTGGCGATGAGGACATCGATCAGGGATTGGCCGCGCCAGGAGAAGTCCTGGTGGGAGAAGATCTGGGCTGTGAAGACGCCGATGGGGTCCGCGGCCTTGGGATCCGCTCTGCACTCGTTGATGAACTGGCGGATGATGTTCTTGGCGATGATGTTCATCAGGTAGATGAACATGGAGGGCAGGGTCGGGCCGTTGTTTGGCACGTCCGTCGTGGGAGGCGGGCCGGGCCGGGCCACGAACTGGCTGGCGTCGACCGCGGGGCTGGGCAGTTGCCCGTCGAGGGACTGGCGGAGCAGCGCCACGAGCTTGCTCGTGAGCTGCACGTTGGCGCCCTTGACGCCCGTCAGCTGGCCGATGGAGACGCGGATTTCTCTCCGGATGGTGCCGACTCTGCCCTTGAGGGGCGACCCGGGGGCCTTGGATGCGCCGACGACATCGTTTCGGAGTTGCTTGAGAGCTTGGTGGATCTCCACGTACCGATCCGATAACGGGTCTAGATGGGACTTGTGCTGCTGCGATGACGCACGTGCTGGTGCGGGTGCTGGCGCGGGTGCTGGTGCTGGTGCGGCAGGAGAAGATTGCTGGATGGGAGCGGCGGCGCCTGGGATGGCCCCTGGGGGCTTGTTCTGGTCCAGAGCTGCCGACGGATGAGGTTGAGCCTGTTTCGGGCCGACTGTGCCGAAAGGACTGTTGTCTGCCCGTGTGCCGAGGTTCGCAAACAGCCCGTTTGGCTTTTGTGTCGGTGCGCATGGCGGTTGTCCCTTGGGGTGGTCTCGGTCTCGTATAGGACCGTCGACCTTGTTGACCTCTGGCGGGGCCGGGGCGAGCTTCTTGTCGTCGGCCGACTTGTCAATCGCCTTGGAGGGTTCTGGTTCTGGTTCTGGTTCTGGTTCTGGTTCTGGTTCTGGTTCTGGTTCTGGTTCTGGTTCTGGTTCTGGTTCCTGTGCGGGGGGCGGCGGAGGCGGTGACGGCTCGGGTGCCGACTTGGCCTTGCGCTCCTGCAGCCTCTTCTCCTCGGCCGCAATGATGGCCTCGGCCTTCAACCTCTCCTGCTCTCTGCGCTCCCGCTCCACGAGCCGGTTGTGCTCCTCCCTGAGGTTATGCAGGTCAAAGACGCGGAGGGCCACGTCTCTCACGCGGTCGTGTTCGGCCTGCGCGGCGGCGAGGGCATCGCGGTGGCTCCCTTCCGTGTTGCGACCATCGAGGAGGAAGTCGGAGACGTGGCTGCGGTCGGCCGGGCTCGAAAGCAGATGACTTGTTCTCGACGGCGAGGAGGAATGTGTCATGGTGTTGGGTTGCGGCGAGGGCGGACGAGTGGACGAGCGGACGTGTGTGGGTGCCGTGTGTGGGTGCCGTGTGTGGGTGCCGTGTGCCGGTGCCGTGTGCCGGTGCCGTGTGCGTGGAAACGCGTTTGCGGTCGTAGGCCACGCTAGGCAGGGCGCGCTCCTGGCCGGCTATTTGGTGGCGGTAGAGAATGGAAAGGGTGATTGTTTGTTTCTCTCGTCCCGTCCCAGCATTTTGGGAAGGGGTTCGCTGAGGTCGTCTGCCGATTGCTGGTGCTGGAAGCGCCGGACACTTTTCTCTTTTCGATAAGGGGACGATAACGGCTTTGAGGTACGTACCGTCGTGTACGTACCGTCGTGGCAACAAGGTGTGTGTGGTTCAACCGGTCGGTGGCGTCAGAGCCACCAGACAGACGCCTCCGGTCATGGGAGAAGGAAGAGCTCGGAGGCGACAATGGATAACAACGGTGGAGAAAGGTGGGAAAGCAGATGCAGTTTGCGTCTCGCGTCAAAACATCATGTAGTCTTTGCCCGATTTCTTTTTGAAACTTGACTTTTCATAACGAGGCTATCCACCGTCGTCGCACGTCGAGGCTGTGCGGATCAGCGAGCGCCCAATCGTAGGAACCCTTGTCATATAGCTCAAACGAAGCTGCCAAATTATAGTTCCCATGTCGGACTCTCTACTGTACAGCACAGTGGGTGTGTGTGTGGTGGTGTGTGTGTGTGTGTGTGTGTGTGTGTGTGGT
>AFQZ01001178.1:0-15665 GCA_000222935.2 Aciculosporium take MAFF-241224
AAGATGAGGAGGAGGAGGAGAGAAGCGAGGCAGGGAAGAAGAGGAGGAGGAGGAGAGAAGCGAGGCAGGGAAGAAGAGGAGGAGGAGGAGAGAAGCGAGGCAGGGAAGAAGAGGAGGAAGAGGGAAAAGAGCCAGGGAACAAGGAACAGACCAGAAGCGGCGGGGATTCAAAAACCGCATGTCAAAAACCGCACGTCTTCATTTTATAACCAACCGCTTTATGTTTCTCGTTTTATCACCGCGAGTAATGACAACGGATCAAGTTCCCCCTCCCCCTCGCCGGGACATCCCCCCGCGGTACAGAATCGCGCAGGGAGCCATGGGAGTGGCAGGCATGGCGATCCGGTCATCTGTGTGGTAGACAAGAAGGTGCGTGTGCGTGGGAGGAAGCATCCATCACATCACACGCAAAGCATGTGTGTGCGTAATGTACATGATGTACATGACATGGCGCACACGCGGCATCTGGGATGGCTAAAAAAGACCTTCCACATGGCACCAGGGACCTGGTTTGCTACATTTCCGAGGCGACTGCCCCGATTCCGTTCCTCCGTCCAAGTCACAGAGGGACATGTGTTTTGTAACAATCGCGAGCACGGGTTTTCTTTTGCATCCGAGCCTGGTTCTTGCCCAAGGCGAAGCGCCTTTTTTTTTTTTTTTTTTCTTTCTTCTCTCTCTCTCTCTCTTCCTTTTATGCAAGTGGCCGAAAAGGCCCGGTCATACCCCTACGGTCTCTCTTTTTTTCTGGCCCAGTATTGCAGGAGCGGAGATGTGTGTTATGTACAATGAATCCTTCCGTTGGGTTTTGGTCCAAAGGGGGGGCGGCGCGAGTGTGTTTTGATTGCTTGGTTGTGCCGTGGAGGTCCACATGATTTGTCTTGTATGCTGTTTGATTTGTGTTTTTTATTCTTGTTTTTTTATCCTGCTTCTGACATGTATATGTATGCTTCTATGGTCTTTTCTTTTGTGTTGGGTTTTTCTTTATTTATTATCTCTGTATCTCTGTATATCTATATATCTACATATAGTTATATCTACATAGGTATAGTATACATCTCAGGTTTGCGACCACCGGCATCTCGTACGGCCTCGTTCTCCGTCTGATTCCTGCATATAAAATGAGACAAAAAGTGGACGATGAAGATAAGACATGAATCAGTGCCTTGTATTTTACCGCATGCCTCATTGATTGCCTAACCCGGTTATTCCAGACAAAGCTCTGCTGTTGTTGATCTACATGCGTGACACCCTCTCTCTCCCTCTCCCTCTTTATTGATTTATTTGTCTTCTTCCCAACTCCTACGAGAGCTCCCTCTTGATTGATTGATTCCTTTTTTCCCAACTCCTACATGGGGAAACCCCGCTTTGCATGTGCAATGCAGACGCGACGCGGGAACGGGGGTTGCATCGCCTTACGTGCATGTACGCTCATGTACGTACGTACGTATGCATGCATTGCGTACACGTGCACGTAACGTAGGTCCGGGCCGTTTGACCAAAAGATGTCCATCGCCCCCTTTCTTCTGCCATTGCATGGTGCGCGCATCTGGGGAGAAGGCGCATGTGGGACTGAGATGCTGGAGGGCGGAGAGGACAAGAGCGGCGGGAGGAGGACAATTTTAATAAACTTGATCATGTTCTACATCACGTGAACTATTGAAGTAAGAGTAGGTATATCCATGGCTTTATTAGTCATCAACCTTCCATACTAAAATGAACTGTATAGATTTTGACTTTTTACTATCATAGCAGACGCATGTATGAAGTTGATCACTTGCACCGACTTACCCTGCAGCAACTTCCGCGTCAGGCCGACGTCCTCTCGACTGGAACTCGCGTGCTGTGCCTGCCTGCGGCAGGGCACGTGACAATCTACTTTTGCACCTGCTCATGTGTTTGGTACGTACCTAGGAATTCGCGGGTCGGGATCCGTCTGGCTCCCCTCCAGGTACTTGGTGCCGCAGACAGTAGGTTGTGTGTACGTGTGTATATGCCCCAGCGTGACGGAGCGGCAAGAATGGCTCCGTCCACGAATGATGGGCACGAGCGTCGTAGTCAATCTCTCCCAATGAACCCAGATGACGCCGCTTTTTGCCACTATGATGAAGCGAGACCTGTGCCTCTCTCTCTCTTCTTTCTTTTTTTTTCTTTCTTTTTCTTTCTTTTTCTTTTTCGTACCCCTCCTCTCTTCCCCTTCCTTGCCCGATATACTGACACTTTTCTGCTCGAGCTTTCCTTCTTTCTCTGCCGTCATAGGCCCGAGTGGAGGCGGGAGGCGAAGAAGCCACGTCACCAGCCACTCTTTTCTCATCACTACCGTAAAGTTCCCTGCCATCATGTAAGGAGCATTATTCATCATGCAATGCGGCACAGCCACAACCCTGGAGCGAGCCAAGGCCCTCACCAGTATTGTAAAGTTACCCCCCCCCCCCCGCCATCGGGCCCAGGTACTGTAATTACCTGGGCCATTGTGCGTGGTGCTCATTCGACCAGGTCCAGTCGTGTCAAAAAGCCACGCGGGAACGCAGCGGGGCCTCCCGCGGAAACTTTTTGCCTCTCGCCGGGTGATTCTCAGAGGCATTGAGAAGGAGGCTGCCGCGCCCCACCAGAGGGGCCTGCCTGGCTGTTCCAGCTACGACCTCTTTTTTATTGTACCTCTCTTATTATGGCCCAAGACAATCAGCAGTCTCTTGCCTGCGCGCCAATCATCAGACGGCCATGGACGAAAACGGGCCATGGCGCTTGGCGTCCTGGTCATGCCTGCCACGGGCCACAACGGCCGGCGATCGGTCCTCTTTCAACTGACTCCGCCGCAGCCACCGCTCATCATCACTCTGTCGTGGCCCATGCACGGAATCATCGTGTTTGTCTAGAGTACGGCGCGTCCCAGCTCTCCGTTCCGTAAAGCTCGAGCTCGAGGACCGCGGTATTTCTTCTCCAGGCCATACGTCATACGTACTGTCGATATCAGAGGAGAGAGGTTCAAGGCTGCCCAGCGTCGCAAGAAGCCATTGGCGTCGCAGCAACGGGAGCTGTTGGAGCAAGGTTTACATACAATAGTGGTGGTTGAGGGAGGAAATTACGAGGCAGGTCTGTTTGTTGCACATCTGGGCGGTGAGCAGCCGTCGGTTCCATTCAAATTTTCGCGGGGCACCAGCCACAGTGGCGCCCAGATCATCTGTGGATTTGGTGAATCATGACCCAAGAGCTTCTTGGCGTCGGTGCAATGTCGTCTCTTGCAGAGGTCAGTCGCATCTACAGTGCTGTCTGTCTGTATCTACGGACGTAGTTGTCGTCCTCGCGATAAGTGAACGCTGATCAAAGAAACCAGGTAAAGCCACGGATAGCATGTCGTGTTGTGTCGTGTCGTGTCGTGTTGTGTCGTGTCGTGTCGTGTTGTGTCGTGTCGTGTCGTGTCGTGTCGTGTCATGTTATGTCGTGTTGTGTCATGTCGATGCGTCAGTGCAGATCCATGCAACCAGCCTCGCCGAAAGTTGCTGGCGCTAGCACAAGCGTTTAAAGTCAACGTCGGCTCGTCCATCTGCTGGACAAAAAACGATGATAAGCGAACCTTGCTGGTGTAATTTTTTTTTACCAAGGAAGGAACTAGTTGACGTACTGAGGAAGGAACCAGTTGACGTACTAAGGAAGGAACCAGTTGACGTACTAAGGAAGGAACTAGTTGACGTACTGAGGAAGGAACCAGTTGACGTACTGAGGAAGGCACCAGTTGACGTACTGAGGAAGGAACCAGTTGACGTACTGAGGAAGGAACCAGTTGACGTACTGAGGAAGGAACCAGTTGACATGGCCAGACCTAATTATCAGCAAACATCCATCAGGTACCTAGGTACATTAGGTAAGTACTGTACATATGTACAGCTCAGCGCACCACTCGGCGCTGCGGCGCGGCTCACCTATTGCAAAGACGTTAATGGACCAGACGGAACATTTTACACGTGCCAAGCCTAAACACTATCCATGTTGGTTGTTTCGCATCCATCTGGGTGCATCACCTGCCTGCCTATCTACCACCAGCCACCGCCACCGCCACCCTTGACACCGCCACCGCCACCGCCACCCTTGACACCGCCGCACTGAAGACGAGACAGGCTGCCAGGCCACCCACCATGCGGAGACTTTCTTTTCTCTTTCCTTCTCTCTCTCTCTCTCTCTCTCTATCTTTTTTTTTTTCCGCCCCCAATTATCCTAGCAACGCGTAATATCCCCCCTTATTTTGATATATGCTTTAAAATATTTGTTTGACACGCAAGCACATGTCGTACACGTTTCATCTCTGTGACACGCTGTGGCTAATACAATATGTATACATCGAAACGTTAAAAAATCCAAATAGAGCAATGAAATGTACACATGTACATGTAATGCCGACTTTGCAACGTGCATGTGCGCAGTTCAGAGGGTTGACCCGTGCATACATGCTGGGGGGGGGGGGGGGGGCTCGTCCAATGGTAAATGTGATGTCTTTCACAGCCACATTCTAATGCGCTCCTTCCCATCAAATGAACGTCCCTTTAAACTGCCCCCACCCCGAGATGCCCTCACCGTTACGAAAACTCGTTTGATTTTTTTTTTGCTCCGTCTCCAATCGCGCTTGAGCTGCCCACTGGTCTGTGGCGACTCAAATGGGGACTCAGCATTACTGTAAGGAACGCCAGTTCATCAAACTCGAACCCGAACCTCCGACTCCGACAGGCGCCCATCTGTGCCTGTGTTTCGAGGCAAGGCTGCTTGCGTCCAATCAGACGACGATATTGCCTCATTTCTTCCTCACCATCATGCACATGGCCACGCAGTTGGATGGACCAACAGTACATACATACCGATTGCGTGATACGCGTCCCCTCGACCGGATTCTGGCTTCATTCGGGGGAACCCGAAAAATATGCCGAGTTGCCACAGAACCATTTATCGTGTCTGTGGCTGACAAAGCCAAGTCGTGGCTTAGCGTGCATGCAGTATATATATCTACTACATATTATACAAAAGTAAGAAAAGAAAAGAAAAGAAAAGAAAAGAAAAGAAAAGAAAAAACTCGCCACACTCTCGTCGCAGTTCTTACGTCGCAATAACATGTTGCTTGTTGCACATGACCTCCGACCTCTTTCCTCTTGCGCGTTCGCTTCTCGTCCTTCGTCCCCTCGTCCCCCCTCCGTCGAGTGGAGCTTTTGATATAAAGACCCTTGCTCCCCCCCTCTCGACGCCACAGTTTTTGACGCTGGACGCACGCCCAGCACACAGGCACGCCTCTCCCCCTCGCTCTTTCCTCGACTTGTTGTCCGTCCCATTTTCATTCCTCTGCGCCAACGCCAACATCGCGTCCAGCATCCGTTTGAAGGCATTTCATCTTCCCACTGTCGAAATATTCTCTTCATCCTGTTCTCTCGACGTCTGTCACGTACATTATCGGTCAACAGCTAGCCAGCACCGCCCAGCCAAGCACGGAGAGTCCACACACGGGGAACCCCACCGGACCGGACTGGGGGGGGCGTGTCTTTTGGTTTCTCGCATCTGCAGTCAGACCTGACATCCATGCTTGCGCGACCAGATCAGACAGAGAGGCTAGGACGGGACCAGTTGACGGGACCACACAGTGACGGGACCACACAGTGACGGGACCACATACGCTCCAGCTACTAGTGACGGGGACCAGTCATCATCACTGACCACTGATCACTGACCAGTGACGGCCGCCGTCCCGTTTGACCACAACGCCTCTCTACTAGGTAGGTAGGTAGTCTGCACCAGTCCAAAACACACCAGACCGGCCTCCTAATAAGCCAGGCGTTCCAGAAGACTAGAAGCAGAAGCCAACCTTATCACAGTCACTCGCAGCCTTGCAGTCGTCGAGAGGCTCCTCGCCTGGGGCCGTCCCCCCCCCCCCCTGTCACACGCCCTCGCCGGGTTTCAACCTCTTTCATCTTCTTTATTATTCGCTCCTCCTGTATAGTTCCTCGTCGAACTTTATTTCCCACCTTCCAATACCGACCCTTTTGGTTTCCGCGTCCAGCTTGGCTGATTGTTTCTTTGCGCCTGTCGTTGCCCGTCTTGCGCGCATCGTCTCGACATTCGTTGTTCAACCTGAATGCGATCCCCTCGGCCCGTGTAGGCCATCGTCCTGACATAGCACGTACCCGTTGGATAGGTACTCGATCTGACGCACATGGATGTTTTGCCTCGTTTCGACTGCCAAACTTTGACGTGAGAGTTATCGACAAGGGGACTTCTTCGAGGGCGGTGCGCTTTGCTTGAAAGAAGCACTACCGCACCAGTCTCGTCCCATTTGTGGCCGCCGGTGATACCCACGACGACTGGTAGCAAGACTACTCAGCGAAGCCACCATGTTTCGGCAGAGGTATGGATTTCCACTTCTCTTTGACATGTTTGCTTGTGAAACATGCGCGCCGCCGCGCACTTTACGCAAAACATCTGGCATGGCAAATCTCCCCCCTCTTTGGCAACTCCCATGTTTTGAAAGACGACAGTTCCTCTCTTCCCGGCTTTCTCCTCAAAGTGCGAGACTCTTGCATATGTCAAATAGACTAACATGCTAACCCGCCGTGGCGAAACATAGAACGAGCTCGCAAAAACCTGGTGACGACTTGCTTGCCAACTTCAGGCAACAGTTTCCCGAGGTGGCGGTAGTTACATCGGAACCATCTGTTCCTCCCGTAGCCCCAACAACCACTTCTGTCGATAACACTGCATTGAACGTGCCATCACACGACCAAAGGTTAGTCTGTTTTCCTTTATGCCGACCAGAATGGAAAGTCTGCGAGCTAGTATTTTGCCTCGGGATTCCCTGTTCGGGTTGCAATAATGCAAATGCTACGCGCAATATTTATACTGCCAAAGAAAAAAAAAAAGTTTTGAATAGGATGATTGAAATATTGTCGCTGACGATTTTTTTGTCACTTTATTGTGTCATGTCATAGGGTGCCAAATATCGATCACAATGCATTCCACGACCAAGACCCCACGCCTAGGGCATCTCAGGAACCATGGAGATTTACACCATCTCTCCTGGATCCGGATTCATACGCCTTCAACGCTTTTGCCAACGCACAACCTGGATACTATACGCCAACTCCGGGGGGTAACAACACATTGTTCCATTCGCAAGCAGGCGACTTGCATACGCCAACGCTGGGAGTTGGCGGTATCGGGACGCCCCTGTCTATGCCGAACTCAGGAGATGCTCTCCAATCTGGCGCTTCTGTCATGAATATGTCAGGCTTTCAGGCCTTGCAACCACATCAGCTTCATCATTTTAACCCTTTTATTGAAGCTGCGCCACCACCAGCTCCGCAGGCGTATGCGCCAAGTTCTTTTGTTCACCAAGACACGGGGTATGAGACGATGGAGCAGGACGGACCGCATGTGCTCGAGGTACCTCCGCCGCAGCAGCTTCGAGTGCCTTCGATGGCGCCGGCAACACTGCAACCACAGAAATCCACGAGCCAAATGCAGATGAGCCATGCACTTCCACCAAACGCCGAAAAGTTCCGCTTCCATTCGACCCTCAACGCCCCTACCGCCATGATCAAACAAGCAGACGAGATTCCCATTACTTATCTCAACAAGGGACAGGCGTACGCCCTTTCCGTCGTCGATACAGATATGATGACCCAGAGACCAGCAGGGAGCAAGTATAGAACCTTTGTGCGGGTCTCGTTTGAAGAAGACGAACAGAGGCAGAAACCGAGCGTTTGCTGGGGCCTGTGGAAGGAAGGAAGAGGGACCAATGAAGCTCATCAAAGGGGCGGCAAATTGCAAGCAGTCGAGTATGTTGAAGCTAGCCAACCCGCTGATTCAGACGACAAGCGACCTCGTATAGAACTCGAAAGCTCCTCGTTTGACGGTTTTTGTGTGACATGGACACCAGGAGTCCATGGGTATCCCGAACTTAACCTTTCCGTGAGGTTCAACTTTTTGTCCACAGATTTCAGCCATTCGAAAGGAGTCAAGGGAATACCTGTGCGCCTCTGTGCCAAGACTAGCCTCATACCCGCCGACGGGACCCGAAATGACGAACCGAGCCCCGAAGTGTGCTTCTGCAAGGTCAAGCTCTTTCGAGACCACGGTGCTGAACGGAAGTTATCCAACGACATTGCTCACGTCAAGAAATCCATCGATAGGCTCAAACAGCAACTTGCCCAGATAGAAAGTGGCGTGAAGGACGTTGGCAAGAGAAAGCGATTGAGTAGCGTGGCCAAGATGAATGACTCCCAGCGGCCTGGGAAAGTCCAGAAACATAAGCGTACCTGGTCCATGTCGTCGGCAAGCTCTGTTGGGGGAGGCGGAGGAGCAGGAGCAGGAGCAGGAGGAGGGGGTGCTGGTGCCGATGGCGGGGGCGGGGTGAGCGGGATGACACCGGAAGAGGATTTGCAGACGAAGCTACAAACTCTTCAAGACATGTTCACCAGTACACGGCCTGTCAGCATACTGTATCTACGTGGCGATGACCTGGACGACCCCGACCTACACCCGGTCTCTCTTCCTGGAGACACGTCTCCCCCGAACAAGTCGGAGATTCGCGACGGTCCCAACTGGCAAGCCCGCAGCACAAAATCGTCCGTCACGGGCTCGATGGTCTCGCCTTCGCCCAGCTCCCTCTCGCTTGCTTCTCAAGTATCTGGCATGTGGCAAGGCAATGAGAGCTCCACTGTTTCGGGGAAAACTCTTGAACAGCTATCACGGGTGAACCGCATGGATGATACGGGGACACTAAGTGGGTGGATCGAGGCACTGGGAGTAGATCCATCGTATCAGACCCTGTTGGAGCACATGGAAAAACCCGTGGCTTGCTTTTATATCCAGCATGCGGACAAGTCGGGTCAGGAGAAGCCGTCATATCACCGCGCCATCTATCTGTCGAAGCGAACCGCCGAAGAATTCAACAGCCGGGTGGCCAATAAGTGGGGGATTCAACCATCGAAGATACTGCGGTCCATCCATGTCATTCAAGAAGGGCTGGCAATCGAAATGGACGACGACGTTGTACGAGAGCTCAAAGAGGGGCAAGACATGCGAATGGAGATTGAAGAAGTGGCGGAGCAGCCTGTACAGATCAAACGCGAATGGGAGATGTCTGTGGATAACAGAGGCAAAGACGGCGACGGTAGCGCGCCTCTAGGCCACGGCTTTGTTTTGCGTTTTACCTTTTAGAGCGGACCAAGAAGTCGCATCTTTTGCCCCTTATACGCCCTCTTGGTCATGTAGCTCGCTGAATGTTGCGCCATATTTCTTCTGCTGGTCACGAGACACGGCTGTCTGGTTTCGAATCATCAATCACCACCACCGACCGACACATACGCGATGCAAGTCTTTTCTTTTTTTTAGCTTGCGTGATAGGGATGAAAACTTGGTCATCGTCCATTTCTGCTGCAAGTCCTTCACGAACCATTTGATCATATCATTTTTCTGCAGGGGTCTCATTTCTGGGCTATTTTTGATTTCCTATTATACCACAGTTCTGTCGTCACTTTGACTACTGGCTAGGAGATACCAAGCACTAAAGTTGTTGGATGCGCAATATTTCTGGTGAAATTTACGGGCATTTAGGTGATACCACGGAAAGAGGCTTATCATTTGACATGGAAGTTCTTTTTTTTTTTTTTTTTCCTCCTCTTCTTTTCCTTTTTATTTGTGCATCTTCCTTTTCATTCTCATGCTTCTTGTTGCTGAAAAGCACATGATTTGTGGTTGACGAAAAAGCTTTGTCATGTCGAGACTTGACTTGGTCTCGAGGTGGGTGTTGGGCGCATGCTCTGAATGTTGGAACTGCGCTGTCATGGTTGTTACTTTTGGAATTATGACATGTACAAATGAGAAAGCATGGTTTTCTTGTCTCTTGTGTTGCTTGAACACATGCATATGTCATCAGAGGAAATGTGGTGGCTGGGAGAAGGACGGATGGATTTGCCATGGATATCTGAGGATGCATGTACCTATGGAAGTATGGATAACGGGAGGGAAAAAAGTGGCTTGCTGGACAGATTCACGGAAAACGAATATTGCCAGAGAAGCAGGTTGTTTTGGGGTTTCGCTGATTAGTTTTTATGGCGCATCACGGGAAACTACTGGAAGTCGTGTTTTGTGAGAAACATGTTTTGAATAGGCGTAAATGTGATGAAGGCAGAGGGCAGACGGATGCTGATGAGGACTTGACGTGGAAGATGCGTATCAAAGGGGTTCAGTATCCTTTTTCGTAGTATGCAGATGTTCCTTTCTGTTTCTACAGCAGCACAGATTTACTGTGTGTAAATGTTTACGGGAAAAAAAAAAAAAGGAGAAAAAAAGAGAGTAAAAACAAGATTTGCCAGGAGGTGCACCCTCGTGAATGATATCTGACGTGCTTGGACATATCAGGCATGTATCCATCCATCCATCCGTCCATCCATCCATCCGTCCATCCATCCACCGCTGGCAGCACACACACGTGTTCTCGTGTGCGACAGGCTACGGTGTGCCTTCCCTGTCGGGCTGGTGGACCAGAGTGGGCGTGTGAAGAGTACAGGAGTAGGTTGCCCCTCTATTGCTATGCTAAGACTATGGAGCTATACAGCCCATGTCACGTGATTGTGACAGGGCGCCTGCCCGGCCGAGCGCAAACATGAGCGTTGGGATGAAGGGGGGAAGGATCGATGGAGAGGAGCATTTCCTCCTGGTGAGGACGCTGGGGGGCGCCCATTGGATTTTTATGTGGGAGTGCGGCTGTGCGGAAGAGACGGAAGAACGAGTCGGATTGTCATTTGCAGGCCCAGACAGGGCAGCGGTGCTGGGACCGGAGTCGGCCAATGTGTCATGTGTTCGTATGTGATGAAGTCGGATGATGGACTCTCTCATGATGATACCATGACACCAGCTATTGACCAATTGACCATACGGGTCAAAAGGGGGATGGATGCACATCCCGATGGGTGTGCTGTGCAATTTGCCTCGTATGCCTATATGAGGCCTCAATACAGGTAGGTAGGTACCCAAGGTAGCCAACCAGGTACGTGGCCTCCGAGAGAGGGGTAGAGGAGGGAGTGTCCGAGCCCCACGTGACATGTGAGGCTGACAGGACATCACCTGGTGACATGGACACCTGTTGAGGGGGGTGTTGAGGGGGGAGAGTTGGAACGACGTGAAAAGTGGGTAAAGTAGCTATCAAAATTTGGACATGAGAGAAATCAATTCGCTTAGAGACAACAACTACCAATTAACCACCGATTGAACCCTCAACAATTGAGTCCACTGTTCAGGGGGAAGCTGACATGACATGATACGTGGGTGGTGTGATGTAATTGCTGTAGAAAGTGGAGAAAGGGGGATGATTAGATTAGCTAGCTTGACAACAACAACAACAACAACAACCGATTTAACCACCATTCACCCTCATCCTAGGTATTGTGTCAACCAACTTTTCACACCTCGGCAATATATGGACGTGCTGCATGGGTGGATGGATTAGGCTCGCTGCGGACTAGCGCACGAACAGATGCGTTCTAAAATTAGGCATCATGCGATGAGGAGCAAATCCGGCCAGGACAAGAGATTGGCGCCGACGAGGGGTTGCGGTCGGCATGTGCATAAATAAATGTCTACACGTCGGCCCGTTTCCGCGTCTCCTGAGTCGGGGCGATGTGGTGCGGCATGGCGCGGACGAGATGGATGGGGTGGCGGGTGGTTTTGCGCCATGGCGCGGTCGTCGTCATGTTGACGGGTGGCGGTTGGGAGAAGGGTGGCGTTTCCACGAGAGGCGGCATTTTCCACGAGAGGCGGCAGCACCACGAGAGGCGGCAGCACCACGAGAGGCGGCAGCACCACGAGAGGCGGCATTTCCACGAGAGGCGGCAGCACCCTTGACCTTGTTTCCAGTTTGTTTCAACCGTCGGCGGCTCCGTGGCCCTGAGCTGGGGGCCGGCACGAGCCACGCGTGTTCCAGCCCCAGAGTCCCAGAGTCCCAGAGCCCCAGAGCCCCAGAGCCCCAGAGTCCCAGAGTCCCAGAGTCCCAGAGTCCCGGTTGGGTCCGTCTGCAAGGCACCCGACGATAATCTGTTGCAGACAAGACGGGCAAGGCAAGGGCGGTAACCAGCAGCAGGGCTTATAGGCTAATGGGATCAGTTGCTTTGCATGGCCTGCAGGCGCCATCCCGTCTGATGACCCTTCAATATGCTGCAGCGTGCGTGCTTCCTGGGGCCATCGCATCTCGGCATCTGGGCGTGGTTGCTCCTGCCTTGGATGTCAACGGAGATGCCTGGTCTCGTCATGACTTGCTGTATTTTGGGTTCTGGGCAGGTGCGTGCCGGTGTGTGCCGGTGTGTGCAGGTAGGTCCTACCTAACCTAACCTGCCTTGCAACGGTCTCGCGTCTGCCTGCATTCTCCTCCATTCGCTCCCGCCCCGGCTCATCTAGACTAGCTGCCTCCTCCTCCACCTCAAACGCCCATCCACGCAATCTTTTCACGACGTTCCTCGGTCCTTGCCGACCCTGGCTGCGATATAGCAGCCATCTGTGCGGCAGAAATGATGCCGAGAACGGTGCTATCGAGCCCCCCGAGATAACAGGATCAGAGCCTCATCTCTCGTTATCAAAACGCGGCCTGCACGCCAATCCTACTCACTGCTATCGGTGCCCGTGCAGGACCAGCGTCGCACTCTGCCGAGGTGCAGTCCGCCAGGGTCGTGCCCGATACCCTGTCATGTCATTCATCTGATCTCGACGGCTTGCATCCTGCAAACGGCCGACTGACCTCCGGGCCAGCCGAAGCCAAAACTGGCCAGACGATGCAAACCCCGCAGAGACATATCTATATGTATAAGTACATGTATGTATTAGGTTAGGTACCTACCTACCTACCTAGGTAACGTAGGTAGCCGTGCGTGACTGCCAAGGTGTTTCCGGCGCGGTCGCTCTTAAGCCTCTCCGTCGCCCTTTTTTATTTATTGACTTTTTTTTTTTTCTCTCTTCCCAGCCCTACCTTTTGTCCCTCCTTCTTGTCCCCAACACTTGTCCCTTTTTTCTTCGTCTCGAGAGAGCCTGCGTGCTCCCACCAGCCCGCACCCCCCGTGACCATCACGACAGGACAATGAGAGGCCTCTTCTTGTCCCTGCTCGGGCTCTTCGCCACGTCGGCAGTCGCTGGCCAGCATGACTCAAAGCAGGGGGCCTTGCTGCGCAAGCTGCACGGAGATAAAATCGCCGACTTTGTCGGAAACCTTGAACAGGTCAAGGCCATGAACGCGCCCGGGATTGAGGCCCGAGATGGGAAGAAGGAGAGCGAGCATTTCTTCTTAAACGACAAGACCAAGCGTAAGTTGCCATACGCTCCATCGCCGACCAGTCCATGGTCAAGGCATCGATTTCACAAGAAGAAGAAGAAGAAGAAGAAGAAGAAGCCGCGAATGACAAGACTGAATCATGCTGCAGCTTTTGCCGTCGATGGCGCCAACATTCCCAACGTCAAGGGCAATGCCGGCGAATCGTATGCCGGCTTGTTGCCCATCAGCGACAAAAAGGGTGAGCAAAGTCATCACTATTTCTGGTTTTGGCCCTCGGACAATGCAGAGAACAGAAAGAAGAAGGAGATTGCCATTTGGCTCAACGGCGGGGTATGTAACCACAAGTCGCCTACGAGGCACAAGTCTGTCATTAACAACATGTCACCAGCCCGGCTGCTCATCCTTGATGGGTTTCTTGCAAGAGAATGGTCCCTTTGTCTGGCGCCCTGGCACTGAAGCGCCCGTCATGAATCCATGGAGCTGGCACCACCTTACCAACATTGTTTGGGTCGAACAGCCCGTCTCCGTTGGCTTTTCCACCGGCAAAGTCACGATCCACAATGAAGATGAGCTGGCCGAGCAATTCATGGGCTTCTGGAAGAATTTTATCGAGACCTTCAGCATGCAAGGCTACAAGATCTACTTGATTGCCGAATCCTACGGCGGCATTTACGGCCCGTTTATCGGGAGCCATTTCCTCGATGCCAAGAACACCAAGTACTATGATCTCCAAGGACTCATGGTCGTTGACGGCCTCAGCTTCAACTCTGATCTGCAGTCAGAGGCCATCACCGAGGCCTTTCTTGAGCAAAACCACAACTTGATGCCCCTGACCGACGACATCATGTCCCAGATCCGCAACATGTCTCGAGCATGCGGCTACAGCGATTACGTGAAAAAGTACTGGACGTATCCCCCTTCGGGCCCGCAGCCAGACATCTTGCCCTGGCAGCATGCTTTCCCCAACGGAACTGTAGTCTACAAAGATGGATGCGGATACTTGTGGGAAAGCGTTGTCAGACTCTCCATAGCCAACAACCCATGCTTCTCCATCTACAACATACAGGCGTACTGCCCAAGCCTGTATGACCCTGTACAAGGCGACAAGCCCTGGTTCGACCGCCAGGATGTCAAAAAGGCCATTCATGCGCCTCTCAATGTCAAGTGGGTCGAATGCACCGACACCCCGTTTGTCGGTGGAGTGGACCAGACGACCAGAGCAGACCTGTATGAACTGCCCAACGTCATCGACAAGACCAAGAACGTCATCTACGTCCAAGGCGGGATGGACTTTATCCTCCCCCCTCACGGAGTGCTGCTTGCTGTGCAGAACATGACATGGGGTGGGGAAAGGGGCTTCCATTCGCAGCCAACGGATCCGTTTTACGCGCCCAGATGGGGATGGCCCGACGACGGTCACTATTACGGGATCACCCTTCCGGACAAGTCGGGCGTCGTGGGTACGACGCACACGGAGCGAGGACTGACGGTTGTGGTGGCGGGCCTGGCCGGTCACGAGGGTCCACAGTACTCGTCGATTGCGGCGATCCGGCAGTTGGAGAAGCTGCTGGGCAGGGTGAAGAGCTTGTCTGATACGGTGCCGTTGACGATCCCGCAGGTCAAGCATGCGGAGCAGGACCCGAAGCCACTGGGCAAGGGGACGTATCCCATTCCGTTTCTGGGTCGGCACTAGGAAGCGTCGCGGGCGGCCGATGCAGCGATGCAAAAGACGTAGATGGTTGGAATTCACATGTATATTATTCACATGTATATTTTGAGCAAGCTCACCTGGACTTGGATGCGGTAATGTGACGTGGATGCCCAGGATTCACATGAATGTATTTTATCGAGCTCAACTGGGATGCAACATGACGTAGATGCACACACAAGGTTCACATGAATATGGTATACTAAGCTCAGCTTGACTTGAGTGCTGGAATCGAGTAGACGGATTCCATGCGCATATGCAAAGACATGGAGATGAAGTAGAAGGAATATTGATTTATATACAAAAACGCCCTGGTTCACATCGTGTCCTCGTCATGGACCTCTCGGGTCTCGTCCTCGTCCTCGTCCTCGTCCTCGTCGGCACGGACGTCAAGAGGTTCCGGGTACGACCGCTTCCTGGCCTTTTTGCTGCCGCCGAATTCTCTGACGGCGACGTAGTATGCTTCGGCGACGCCCTTGCAGGGCCTTGGGGCGTCGCTGAGGTCGCATTGGTGGTTTAGGCTGGGTTGGTGCTGGGTTAGCAGAAGGGGGGATGATCCAAGCCGGCGGTGAAGGAAGAAGATCTGGGGACCAAGTCAAGGGGGGATGATCCAAGCCGGCGGTGAAGGAAAAAGATCTGGGGACCGAAGTCAAGGGGGAGTGATCCAAG
>AFQZ01001177.1:0-15716 GCA_000222935.2 Aciculosporium take MAFF-241224
TAATCCTTTAGTTAGTATAATATTAAAATTTCTTATAGTTATATAAGTAAAAGCATTTAGACAAGTCTTTTTTATAACTAACCTAGCAAATCTATAGTTATTAGCAACTACTAATTAGTGTTAGTAACACACAGGTTACAGGTATACTGTAGTATAAATATAAGGGGGGGGGGTTTAATAATTAATTCTGTCTTATATATTTTAAAGGGAAGAAAAGCAGGCTATAATATAAAGATATAGTGTTATAGCTACAGTATAGCCCCAGGTTACATAACCTGTGGTCTAGCTAATTAGAGTGCATATATTTTGTGTGTAACCTATAATTCCTGGTTAATGCGGCGTACCCCTTCCATTCTCCATACGAGCGATTCTAACATATACTATTTAAATTAATTTTTTTTTATTTATATATATCTTACTTAGATTAAGATTTTTATTTATTTTTTAGTCTTATAAGTAGGTATTATTTTAATTTAGTTATTTATAGCTTTTTAGTAATAATTTTAGTAAATTAAGTATAACTAAAATAACATAAGAAGGATACTTTATAAACTAATTTTGTTTTCCTTTTTCATATATTTTAGAGATACTTTTAATAAAGAAGGGTTTATTATAATTATTAATACTAGTTTAGATAGATTTAGAAGAATAACTAAAATAATTATTTTTAAGAAAGGGGTACTTATTATAATATAATTTATAACTATAAATCCCTATATATAAAGAATAAATTTATTATATAGCTAGTAAATAATAACTAACTTATACTATATACTTAACTATATAACTTAATAACAGTTTATATAAATACATTTAATAACCCTTTTATAATAACTTTAATAACAGCTTTACGGTTGCTTTTAACTAAGGACGTGACAAATCCACCACATAATAAATAGTATTAGTAATTAATAATAATACTAATAATAATACTAATAATAATAATATATTACCTAATAAAAATAATAAATATAAATTAACTTAGCTTCTTAAGGAGTAAAAATAAGCTAAATAATATACTATAAAGGTTAAGTAAAAAATAAAAGAACTTAAGAAGTCTTATAAAAAGTAAAAGATAGTTAATAAGCTTAAGCTAAACTAACTTTTATTATTAGTTATTTATGAAAATAAAAATACTACTTATATTAATAATAAAAATATAACTAAAAATATAAATAATAACCTTATTATAGCCTATAACTAGGTAATTAATTATATTATTAACCTTAAGTAATAACTTTAGTAATAAATTAATTATTTTAATAATATTAAGTAGTAACTTATTTAATATATTAAGCAAAATAAGAAATTAAAATAATACCTTGCTTAATTTATATTATAATATATAGCTAACTTTATTAATATAAATTAATAAGTTAATATATTAACTATTTATTGCACTAAGTATTATACTAACTTTAACTAATAACTTATAATAGCTAAGATTAAGTAAAGTTATAAATCCTTTAATAGTAGTAATATTAATAGCGCCTAAGTTAAGAGCATAGCTATAGAAATTAATATAGTAGAATAAAATAATTAATTATTTACATAGGATATATATAGGGTTAATATAGCTTTACTTTATTATATTTTAAATAATTAATTAAGGATAATTAATCTTAGTTAACAGTACCTGTTAGGTAACCGGTGGGTTATTAACTATATAAGTTAACCTACCGGGTTAACATTAGCTAGACTAATCAACCATCCTTCATCCCATATCACTCACAGTCCTACTTAAAAGGTTGTTGTTAAGACCACGTGATCTACACTAAAATTCAAGCCAATGGGCGAGCTGGCCGTGAATGAATGTATTGCCAGACGACACTGGCGCACCCTTCCACCTTCCCACCTCAAGTTGTATTGTGTATTGCTATCCGACGGCACGGTGGGCTCATTCAAGATGGCAGCTTTAATTAAGGCAGCGAACGCCAAGATCAGATCTAACCCCGTGTTAGACTATATCTGCTCGACACGTACGTATATTTTCTAGTCGACGTTGAAGGATGCCATTGAGCTATGTAAGCCACCAGGCCCGCGGACGATAACCACAAATGGCGACTATGACGAACACCGTTGCTACTCTTTAAAAGCGTCGATCTGTCGCTTGAGTACCATGACTCACAAAGCGCGTTGCTTCTGCCGGCTCTCGTGGTGTCGGAAGCTCCTGAATTGCTGTCTAAGGGTGTACACCAACGGTCGGAGCTATAGGCAATACATTGCTCGTTTCTCATCACAAGTGCGACTAGCTGACAGGTCCGTTCTGGTAGATTTCTGGGGACCAGTCTCTAACTTTGGTATTCCCGTTGCTGCTGTTCTCGACACAAAAAAGAGTCCCGATTTGTAAGTTTATAGATTATTGGGCTGATAGGTCCTGGACCATTCCCATGAGAGTTTTCTACGTCGTGCTGATTCCTTGATTTTAGAATCTCGGGCCAAATGACTGGTGCACTGTGCATCTACTCAGCTACATTCATGCGCTACTCCTTCGCCGTTCAACCCAAGAACTACCTTCTCTTTGCGTGCCACTTCGTCAACGAGTGCGCCCAGCTAACTCAGGGATACCGGTACCTGTCATACCACAATTGGGGAGGAAAGGAAAAGGCCCCTCCCAATGACGGCCTTGAAGCTGCCAAGGGGAAGGTTGACAAGGTCGAGGAAGGAGCTAAACGCGCAACCAGCAGATAAAGGTCGAGATGTCTCTGGATAATATAATATGGTGGGACCTTAAAATAGTGCGCAAGCAGTCGCACCCAGGCTCTTCTTGTGCTGGAGCTTTCGTGGACACGACTCCAAACATACTCCAAACATACTCAAAAGCATGACAGCATATGTATATAGATTCCACCACCAACAGAGTTCGAGTTTTAGTTGAAAATTAAGTACGTCCATACTAAGTAAACATTATCCCAAGACATTGTCTTTAGATGTTGTATAGTTCTTAAAGCAGGTAAATATTATAAAATTACTTAGAGGTCATTTAAACATATTATCTATTAATTAACAAGATACTATAAATTATATATAATCTTAAAACTCTGTACGTAACATAAAAAGAATATATTTATTTATAAAAGCTATTACAATTAACTTACTTCTTATAGTAGTTGTTGGGATCACAGGGTACGATTATGCTGCAGCACAAAAGGGGAGGGGGTAACAAAGGTCTAATTATTTATATTCTCTATTAAAAGGAAAAGAGAGGAATAATATAAAAGTTATAATATTATGGCTATAGTACTACCCTAGGTTATATAATAAGTAACCTAGCTAATTAGGGGATATATATTATATATATAATCTATAATTCCTAGTTATTATTATATATTCCTTTTATTATTTAGATAAGCAATTCTAATACTTATAAATTCTGTCTTTATTAAAAAAGAAAAATTGCTCTAAAAATGCATAATAAACCCATAAAAATAATAAGTAATAAAAATTAATAATGTTATAATTGTAATGGATTCAAGCTTAAAGCTCAGATCTACATAGCTAAAAAGCAGACAGCTTTACATAAGCAATATATAAGCAGCTTAAGCCCTAGTTATATATATAACTATAAAGGCAGAGATACTAGAATTAAATAGATCTTTTCCTTTTCTTTTTCTTTATAAATAATATTCTTATTTAAGTTACTAGCTTTATAATAGTATTTTAGTAAGACTATAACATATATTATTTATCCTTTTATTATTTACTCTAAAAACCTTTATAAATATAATATAAAGGTTATACTTATAATAGATAGAATAATAATAAATATGGTTTATCTTAATATTTTAGCTAACCTAGTAGAGACTAGTATTATATAAGAGCTACTATACCTTTAAAATATAGTAATAGTATAAGAAATAATAAACTAAAATATAGTAAATTAAATTACTAAGCTAAAATAATAGCTATAAATAGTATCTGCTTTAGCTATGTCGGAATCGCTCATATGGATGATGGAAGGGATACGCAGCATTAACCAGGAATTGTGGGTTGCATACAGAATGCACGCACCCTAATTGGCTAGATCACAGGTTATATAACCTGGGGCTGTACTATAGCTACAACACTATACCTCCGCATTATAGCCTGCTTCTTCCCCTCTTTTAGAGATATAAATAAATTAAATATTAAACCCCCCCCCCTATATTTATACTACAGCATACTTATAACCTAAGCGTTACTAATACTAATTAGTGGTTACTAATAACCATAGATTCGCTAGGTCATACCCAGAAGAGACTTATCTAAACGCTTTTACTTATGTAACTACAAGAAATTCCAACGTTATGCTAACTAAAGGATTATTTCTTTAAATTATTAACTGTTAAATCATCCATAATTATAAGAAGACTTATTTCTTATAAATCTTCTCCCTTATTATTAACTATTACTTGTCTATAATTAAAACCAGATCTTTACCGTTATTCACAGAGAATTAACCAATGCCAACCGCTTTAATCAATACTAAACACAAAGTATAACCTAAAACACTAAAATATCTTTAAGTTAAGGAAAAATAGATAATTTTAATAAATAACTCTAAAAGGATGTCTACAGAAGAGAACTTCTAAAGAGTACCCTACTCTAAAAACTTTATAAGCACTGTTTAATTCTATCCTTTAATTAGACTAAGTTAGTTAATAACATTAATATTAATACAGCTACTAAACAACAGATTAATAACCGTATTATATATACAATTAACTACTACATTCTTAACAAAGGAAAAGGGCATAATCTCCTTATTAACTTCTAGCAAGATTATGAAAATTAAATAAAGAATACTTTTAATAAAATTAATAACAACCTTAAGTATACCCTTTGTAATTACCTTAATAACAATAGTGTTAAAACAGCCAGAGGATTAAGATTAAATGTCTCTGAAGATCTTATTAATATCTTAAATATTAACCCTAACATGGAATATAAACCTTTACTAGAAAAAGCAACTAGGAAAGGAGAAGAGATTTAATAACTTAAACTTTCTAATAATAAGAACTCTAATAATAAAGATTTTCATTTAACCGAAGACCCTCCCCTAGAACCATAAACCCTAACCGGAATACTTTCTAATAGTAATTAAAAAGCCCTTAATACTCTTAAGAGACTTTACTAGAAAAAAGAATAATATTCTGGAGAAGTATACGACTTTATTAACAAGAAGTTACTACATTTTAAAGAGAAATATTCTTAAGCAGGAGTTTTCCCCTTACTTTACCTAAAAGCCTTCCCTATTATGCTTTAAGGTAAAGCTTATATATACTTCCTTAAATACTTTAAAGCAAAGACAATCCTATTTAAGGAGATGACTTAGAACATCAGGAATCACTTTGAAACACCTAAGAATAAAAGCTTCTATAAAATACAATTTGCTAATCTATGCCTTTACTATATCATTATAAAACATCTAATAAAGAATAAGTTAGAATGCTTAGAAATTCTTCTTAACTAACTTATAAAGATATTTAATAGCCTTTATAACCCTCTTAAACAAGATACAATTCTTCTTTATTAAGTACGACAAGCAATAGAAAATAACAACGATTTTTACAATACTAAATTCAGGAATGTGCCAACCTTTAAAGGATTTGTTGGTAATCTTCGAAATTGCCTCTCAGTAATAAATATACCACTAACCTCTATAAGTCAGTTACTAACAACTACTAATAATAATCCAAATACCCTTATCGCCTAGTCTATAGACTAAAACACTAATATAGTAATGTTTACAGACCAACGCTATTTATAAGCTATATATTATAAAAAACCTTAAGCCAGAGCAAGCTTAAAAAAATGCTTTATATACTATAAAGAAGGATACTAGTTAACTAACTATCCTGCCTCTAAGCAAAAGAAAGCAAAAGCAACTTAGTAAAATAACAAAAAACACTAAAAACCACCCTCTAAATGCTAATACTATACATTCCTACAGGCCTATAAAGGCGAAATAGCCTAACTTACTGCTACTAATAATAGCAGTAAGGATAAACATAAAAAAGCCACTTAGAACGCCGCTTTCCTTACTACTAATAAAAAAGAGAAACCAGATAATAAAAAGGCTTGTAATACTCTCTCCTTTATAGTATTCTTTATATAAGCACTAAATCCCCTACTCTTTTCCTAATTAACTGTAAACTTCTTGCAGGATAATGCTTTTAAACATGCCTTATTTCTTAAAGACCCCTATAACCATAATACTAATAAACAACCTTAACAACACATATATCTTATAGATACGAGATATACAGCAGATACATTTCACAGTATACTCTTAAATACAAAAGCATTAGGAATTTCAACTGCTGGCCAAGGCTAAGTTAACGCTTTAATGAAAATTATAAAGAACCTTATAATTAAGTATTCCTCTAACTAAAGGACTATTACCTTTAGAGCCGGTACTGCGACTTTAACTAGTATTTTAAAGCTTCTGACGATCTTTAGCATAATACCCTTTTATATGCTTAATAATACTATACTGTTTTTATATTCTATTATAAATATAGATAAAATAGGTGTTAAACTTAACAATCTTAAGAATCTTCTAATCTAAGGAAACAAAAAGGTACCCATTATTAGGAAATAGGGATATCCTTAGTGGATAGCTAGTTCTTAAGAACCTGCCATCTTTATGCTTTCTAAAGCCGAAATCCGTTAACTTTATTGCTAATTTAGTCATCCGTTAATTAACTAATTAAATAACCTTCTTGCCAGGGCTGGTAAAGAATTCAATAAGGCTAACATAGGGAAAATCACGCATGCTTGCCATTAATACCAGATAAACACAAAAGCTCTAAGTAGATTTAAATTCACTCTTAAAGACAATATTAAATTTAACTACAAGGTCCTTGTTAATATCATGCAAATTAATAAGAAGCCGGTCCTACACGTTATAAATTCAGTAATATTATTTTAAGCTGCCTGCTTTCTTATATCTTAATAATAAAAAGCTTAAGATATCTGGAATGCCCTTAAAGAGTGCTAGATTAACATATATCTTAGACCCCCAAACTGGATAGTCTATAATGTCAGAAGAAACTTCGCTTCTAGCGAATTTAGGCATTTAGCTTAACTATTATTAATTAATATTAACAAAGTCCCCGTTAAGGCTTATAATAGCATTAGAAAACTTAAGCAATATCATGCCCCTCTTTACAGAGTATATAATATTATTAAGACCAAAGCTAACGGTCTTCTCTTAAAAAAGTAAATACTTTAAATGGCTGTTAAAGCAGTTAATAACTCTGCTAGTTTAAATGGTCTTATTCCTACCCTTTTAGTCTTTAGAACCTATTTAAGGATAATAAATAATTCCCTCTTAAGCTTTACAGTTGCCTAAAGAGCTAAGATACTTTAAAAAGCAATAGATAAAGTAAGACGTAGTCTTATAAGACGCTAAGTCCATAATGCTCTTAATACCCACAACAGCCTAATAACCCTGCCTATATATACTCTTTCTTTAAATTCCAATATACGAGTTTATTATAAAAAAGGCAGATAGACTAGCCTTTATAAGCTTCTCTTAATAGAAGGAGAGACTTGTATTATTAAGATACCTTATAGCCCTATAAAGTTTTAGTCTATGGTTATTAAACCGTATATAACCTTGCTAGAGGTAGAATCTTCTTATAAGGAAGACCTGGTTTATAAGGAAGACCTGGTTTAAGGTAATAAAAATCATGAAAACCCCCCTAATAACCTAACAACTCTACTATAAAGAGAACGTAGAAGACCCCGGAAACACCCTTAAGCAGAGGCTTTTCTTACTAAGAAAGAAAAGGCCGATTTTTAACTTATAATTAACCTCTGCACGCAAGGAAAAATTAATATACCCAGAGAACCTTTTAAACTCTCTAATAAAGCAGAGATTAATGCTTTACTAATAAGGAATATATTTGAATTTATAAAATTCAACCCATAAAGGCATGGAGGCAAAAGACTCTTTAGCTTGCAAATAGTAAGAGAAGTTAAAGGCAAGGTAACTAACTCCCTGTATAAAAAGTCATAATATGTCATCCAAGGCCATAGCAACCGTGGGAAAGAGGTTATTCTCATACAGTCCCTAACAATTCAGAAAGCTAGTCAAAGGCTTATTATTACCCTTGCTCCCTTATTAAAAAAGGAAGGTATTATGGTTTAGCTAAGGGATATTACCTAAGCATATATGCAGTTACAGATAAAGCTTAATTGCATAATTCTTATAAAGCTTCCAGCACAAATTGCACACCTTTACCCGCTAGACGTTATTATGGTTATAATTAAGCCGCTATATAGAATAGCAGAGGCTGGCACACATTAGTAGTTAACGTATTTTAATTATTATTATTAGAGACTACAGATAATAACCTCTACATATAACCCTTATCTTCTTATTTCTTCTAGTAAAAGCTTATGTTTTAGAATTATTAAAATGCAGACTAATAATACCTTAGGACTTAGCAATGCTAAGTTTTTTAATTATAAAGAGATTAAGTTAAAAAACGCTAAATTCCTTGTAAAGCTAAAAGAGAGAATAACGATTTTAACACTGTTAATGTTTAATGGTTGCATTTTGAGCAAAGTTAATAATAACACCTTTTTTTTATAATAAAAGGCATAAGGAAGGAAGCTATTATAAGTTAATAACCTAACTAACCAAGCGAAATATGTCGAACAGTAAGTATAAGGAGCGTACATTGCTCTGATATGTCAACTTAAAGCATCTTATAATCTTTCTATTACTGCCTAAGTCTAATATCCAGGATCTAACGATGTTTTAAGGCTTAATAAAAGACTTTAATAGCAAATTAATAATTAAGATTATAGACTTTAATATATATCTCTCTTACTAGAAAACGCTGCTCTTTATGTCTTTATTAACAGTTCTTTTACAAATAATAAAGACCTTAGCTCTTAACTAGGCTATATAATCATCCTAGGCAATAAAAGGAAGGATAATAATACCTCTGAATTCACCCTCAGAGGAAATATCGTAATATATAGCTTAATAAAATCTAAAAGAGTTATAAGAAGTGCATTAGCTTCCGAGCTATATGGGATGGTTTAAGGTATTAATATTGCCTATATAATAAGCACTACTCTGAATATCATTACTAACCGATTAAATAAGCCGAAAATTCTGATAATAATATGCACTAACTCTTTCTTGCTATATGAATGTATTATTAAGCTAGGGACAATAAAGGAAAAGAGGCTAATGATTAATATTATAGCTTTATAGCAGTTATATAAGAGAAGGGAAGTAGCTAAGATATACTAGATTAATAGCAATAATAATCCTACGGATGTAATAATAAAAGCTTTACTAAATAAAGCTCTTAAGACCTTTATAACGAAGAATAAAGCCTGAATCCGTATAAAAGGATGGGTTAAAAGACCTGTCGCGAGAATTACCGCAAGAGCCGCTGCCGGAGCCGCCAAAGAATGAAAAAGTCCTAATTCCTCACTAAATCCAATAATAAATTAAGCGCCTAATAAAGAGCTTAAATTTAATAAATTTAAACGCGATTATAAGCGCCTAATTTAGTAGGATTAAATGCGGGAATTACACTCTTTGGCCCCCCCCCCCCCACAATACTCTTTACCTCCACAACCATTCGGCCTGGACCAACAAAAGTCATTCATTTAAAGGATATTTTTCGCTTTATTACTTGTTTATTAATATCTGATTATTTAGGGCGTTTTATGTATTTTTTTTTAGAGCGATTCCTCTTCTTCTTTAATAAAGAGAGAATTTGCAAGTATTAGAATCACTTATATAAATAATAAAAGGGATATGCCATATTAACTAGGAATTATAGGTTGTACACAGAATGCACGCACCCTAATTAGCTGGATTACAGGTTATGTGACCTAGGGCTGTACCGTAGCTATAACACTATACCTCTGTATTATAGCCTGCTTCTTCCCCTCTTTTAGAGACATAAATGAATTAAATATTAAACCCCCCCCCCTACATTTGTGCTGCAGCATACTTGTAACCTAAGCGTTACCAACAAGCTATATTTTTTACTATTAATACAGGCGCTTTAGGCATAGGTAAATAATAAGTAGCCTTAATAAAAGTAAAACTAAAAAGAAAACCCCTTAATATAAGTAACTTTTATAATAAAAATAGGGTTAAATACTAGGCTTAGTATAGTTTTTTAGCCTATAAACTAATAGCTAATAGCGCTTTTATTAGTAATAATTAGGATAAATAGTATTTTATTTACTAGTACTTATTAGCTTAGATTTAAATATAAATTACACTTTTTTTTAAGGCTAGGGAATTCCTTTGTTTTTTTATAGCAGAGTTCTTATTATATCTTAACTTATTCTTTATTAACCCCTACTAATAGGAGTGTACTATTACTAAACTTAACTAGGTTAAATAATAACTAGGGGAAAAAATTAATGATTTTTTTATTTAATTTAAATAGAAACTTCTCTTAGTAGGAGAATATAAATAGGCAGACCTTATAAAACTATTTAAATTATATATAGCTCTAAATAAAAAGATATATAATTACTATATAGGATATAATATTTCTTATGCTAATTACTAAGGGGTAGTAGCTAGGCTATAGAGTATTATACTAAATATTAAGTTATATAAACTAAAGAAGTAATTTAAGCTATAGTACTATAAATAGGCTAAACCCTCTTTAGCTTTCTCTTATAATAAAGAAAGAGACATATAGATAATAAGGGTAAATATTATAATATTAATAAGTAAGGGAAAAATATATATTATATAGGTTTTTAAAGAAACTATATAAATATAATAGGATAATAAGCAGTGCTTATATTATAGTAGTACAAATTATTATATAAAGTCTTGCTAGCTTCTCTTAATATAACCTCTAAATATAACTATATATGTACTAAATATAACTAGTTATTAGTCTAAACCTAAAGTAAAAAATAAATTAAAAAAAGATAGCCCTTAAGTATAAGGCTTAGTAAGAGGGAAAAAGATAGTAAAATACTATTATACTAACTATATATTATAGCTAAGGCATATAAATAAATAAAATGAAAAATAAATATTACTCCTTTTTTCTTACTAGTTTTATTTAATAAAATAGCCTTTACTAATATATAAGTAAATAGTAAGTATATGTAATGGATTCGAGCTTGAAGCTCGGATCTACACAGCCGGAGAGCGTACGGCTTTATATAAGCAATATATAAGCAGCTTAGGCCCTAGTTATATATATAACTATAAAGGCAGGGTTACTAAAAGTAAATAAATCTTTTTCTTTTCTTTCTCTTTATAAATAATGTTCTTATTTAAGTTACTAGCTTTATAATTATATCCTAGTAAGACTATAATATATATTATTTATTTTTTTATTATTTACCCTATAAACCTTAATAAATATAATATAAAGGTTATACTTATAATAAATAGGATAATAATAAATATATTATAACCTAATACTATAGCTAACCTAGCTAAGACTAGTGCTATATAGGAGCTGCTATACCTTTAAAGCATAATAGTAGCATAGAAAATAATAAATAAGAATATAGTAAATAAAATTACTAAGCTAAAATAATAGCTATAAATAGTATCTGCTTTAGCTATATCTTATAATACTAATACAGGCGCTTTAGGCATAAGTAGACAGTAAGTAGCCTTAATAAAAGCAAAACTAAAGAAAAAACCTATTAATATAAGTAACCCTTATAAAGAAAACTAAATTAAATATTTAGTATAAAGGAGCATTTTAGCTTATAAACTTAAGGTAAATAATGCCTTTATTAGGAAATATTAAGATAATTAGTATTTTATTTACTAATGCTTATTAAATTAGGTTTAAGCTTAGGTTTTACTCTTCTTTAAAGTAGGAAAATTTATTAATTATACTCTAAAGAAGTTCCTAGCATATTTTAACACCTTATTTTTAAATCCTTACTAGGAAAAGTGTATTACTATTAAACTAAAGCAGATTAAATAACAACCTAAAGAAAAATTTAATAATTTTTTTATTTACTTTAAATAAAAGCTAGTTTTAATAAGAGGATACTATTAAGTAAAATCTATTAAATTATTTAAACTATACATAGCTTTAAATAAAAAAATATAGAACTACTATATATATATTCATGTACACTAGGTAGCTAGAGCCACTAACTAGTTCATTAACTAACTTCTTAATATAGGAAAAACCCTAAAATAGGGGAGAAAACCTATATTCTTTTATATAGCTTCTGCTAAGCCTTTGATATAAAGTCTTTATTATTTTTAACTATTAGTATAAGATATCTGCTAGTCTTCTAGAACTGCAGACAATAACAAAAGTATGGTTGTGCTTTATATAAAAGGTTAGTATATTAGTAAAAACCCCCTATAAGCACCTCCCCTCCTAATCCAGCTCTTCCTCCTTTATTCTATTATTTTTATTACCTTTAGTCCCTTTCTTATCCTTAATATTATATATCCGCTATGCCTTATAAAGCTCCTCTGCTAACCTATACTACTAAAGTTGCCTAGTTAAGAGCACCTACTTTATAATATTTAGTGCTAGCTTCTTATTATTAAGCACTGCTTTAAGTTCCTGCAGGTCTCTTATTATAGGCACTACTAGAATTAGCCTTAAATAGTCATATTCTAGGCATAATAGGATAAGGTAGTAAATATCCTTGTCTCCTCCCTAGCATTAATATATTAGTAATATTACCTTAGACACCTATCTATTATAAAGAAAGGTATTTAGCCCTATTTTTTCTATTTAAAGCTATACTAAGGCCGTAGATTTATGCTTTAGTAAGCTATTATAAAGCCTTACTATCTTTTTTATGCTTTTAAAGTTAGGTTCCTTATTTACTACTATTGCTTTTACCTGTTCTCTTCTTACCTAAGCCTTATGCCTCTGCTATATTTACTATTTTTTCCACTCCCTCTCTAATTCCTATCTAGCTATAAGGCTGCTAGGGAGGGGGGGGGGCATTAGGAAACGCCTTATAGTGATTGTGTCTGCAGCCTCTTCCTTAGTATTATAACTGTAATGCTATTAAATTACATGCCTATTATATTTTCTTTCCTATACTACTATTCTTAAGTCTTTAATAGAATTATTACTTAATATAATTAAGGTATAGATCTACTAGTAGCACTACTGCTTCTGTCTTTAAAAGTATTACTAGCGTTGCCTTATATACCCCTATAACCTGCCTTAAGCATTTATTTTATTTTCTAATAAATACCTTTATTACCCCCTGTACTACCCCTTCTAACTCGCTATAGGTATAGTATATCCTAGCTCTATAACCTATTATGCTTCTTATTACCTATATATAAAGGGATCTTACATACTCTAGTTAGCATCCCTATGTAAACACAGCTAGTGCTGTAAGTGCTAACTTCTGCTATAATAATTTAGTATTTACCTTCTCTATATAAGTTAACTAATAAAGCTTTTAGTGAATCTAAACCCCAAGAAATCACGCTAATTATGTTAGTTATATTATTATTCTTCTAAGTCGGATTATTATTATAATTACCTGCCTTTTTCTTATAAAGTGCATTAGCTTGCTCTTCCCTAGGTTAAACCTTAGCTTATACTTCTTTAACTATTCCTTATATATTCTCTAGGCTCTTTTTAGCTATACTTTAGTCTCCTTTGCTATTTTTCTATATGCTATAATGTTTGTATTATCTAAGAACCCTAATATTAATATTAATTCTGCTACTGCTAGTCTTTAATATAATAGTATAATATAAAGTAAGAAGAGGATAAGAGATACTAGCAACCCTTGCAGAACCCCTATAGTAACTTGGATTTCCTTAGTAATATGTCTATTAAATACTAATTATACTCTTCTTCCTAACGTAAAGCCCTATGCCTATCTAGCTATTTACCCTAGTAGTCCTAACTCCTTTATAGTATAAATTAATTGTTTATAGCTAATAGTATTAAATGCCCTAGTAATATCTAGCTATAGTAATAATACTATTCCCTAGTAATGCCATGCTATTCTTATAATCTCTTTTAGTATGCTTAGTAATACCTCTGTTAACCTGCTAGCCCTATTACCTATTTATATATCTAGTAGTATATAGCCTTTCTCTGCTATAGTAGTAATTATCCTTATAATAGCTCCCTTAATTACTTTTCTTATTATATTTAATAGTAATATTAGCCTTTACCTCCCTGGTCTACCTAACTCCTTAGGGGTTTTCCTAGGTTTATATAAAACTACTACCTTTGCTTACTAGAAGGTAGCTAGATAGTGTCCTAAACCGTAGTATGCATTTATAAGGCATATTAAATACGATATTAGGGCTGCTTTATATAGCTTAAGGAAACCTATTAGTAGCTTATCTAGCCCTAGGGCTTTTTAACTTACTATATTCTTTATAACTTCTTTAATTTCCTTCTTTATAAACACAGGAACCACCTAATTATTACTATAGTATCTTGTTTCTACCTCTATCTCTAAACCTAAAGCCCTAGCTATAAATAAAGGAAAAAACCTCTCTATAAATACCTTTGCCTTACCCTTATATATAACCTTTACTATCTCCTCCCTATTATTATCTCCTGGCTAAGTTAGTAGTAGGACTTATTATATCTTAGGAGGAAGTCCACTTTATAGCCAGGCCTAGTACTCTAGGGTCTAGAGGCTCTCTTTAGACCTAAATAACTTACTAACTATTTATTACTAACTGCTTCTCTTTTCCTTTAAGATAATATAATTCTATTTTTCTATAGCTTTTATTAAGGCCTGCTATAATTCCTATGTCTATTATTACTACCACTGCCTATTAGTACGTCTTGCTTTTACTATTACATTCTTTACCCTTTTATTCTACTAAGGCTATAGTTTATTATGTCCTTAAGGTTATTTAAGTGCCGCTATATTAGCTATCTCTATAAGCTATTAGGTAAGCTATTATATATAGTTATTAATTTCCTACTAGTTATATAGCAGGAGCTCTAACCCCTCCTTTTTAAGCCTATTTAAAGCCTTTGCTATAATAAGGTTCTTATTTACTGTCCTTTAACCCCGGACTAACCCTAGGCTATTACTTAATTTCTTGCTTATCTTAATACTAATAAGCTAAGGCATATGGTTAGATCTGGCGATTTCTACTAGCCTAATAAATTTAATACTAATATTATAAGTAGTTTATGCATAGTTAATAGTGCTATCCCTACTGCTATGTTCTCTCCTTATTACTTCCCTAAACGGCGTAGCCAGGCCGAGTTGCCACCTTATTATGAATTCTAACATCTTATCGTGCCTCTGAGAGGTTCGGCCAAATCTCTACTCTACATAGCTTAATACTGCACCAATCCTCCCCCCTCCCTATAGTCTAAAGTCCTGTCTTAACCTTCTAATGTATATAAATTGCCGTTCTTTTGCTATATATTACTAGCATATAGTGCCCCTAAGATGGATTTAGCAGTATACTGTTATAACCTTTTAGTTCCTAAATAGCTATTACCTTAGGGCTAATGCCATGCCCTAACGCTAGATATACTAGATTGCTTTTCTTCTGTGTATTCTAGTATATAACCTTAATCATGTACTTTATTATGTACTTTAGAGCACCATAGTTGGGCTGGCTCTGGTATTATTTTGCCCTCTAGTTAGTTATAAAAAGGCTAGTGTTACGTGGTGGTATCGTCACGTAGTCGGTTGGAAGCAACCGTAAAGCTGTTATTAATGTTATTATAAAGGGGTTATTAAACGTACCTATATATACTTGTTAAGCTTTATAGTGC
>AFQZ01001176.1:0-15760 GCA_000222935.2 Aciculosporium take MAFF-241224
AAATGTATTTTATTATACTATATATACTATATATAGTATATATATATATAGTATATATAGTATATATAGTATATATATATATATAGTATATGTAGTATATATATATATAGTATATGTAGTATATATATATATAGTATATGTAGTATATATATATATAGTATATGTAGTATATATATATATAGTATATGTAGTATATATACTAAATCGTTAAAGAGACTTTACATGCTAAGAAGCAACTCTAGTGTATCAAGGTAGAAGTGGATCCCGTGACCTAGTAGATGGTGCCTTGCCGCACGCAAAGGGCTATCGAGCGTTCTTGTAGGGTATTGAGGAGTAAGTTGGTTCTCTATTGCTATGCTAGGATTGTGGAGCTATATGGTGCGTGCCACGTGATTGTGACAGTTCTGCTCTAATCATGCCATCTCACCTGCGTTTTTCTCGCGCATCTTCTCAAACCATTTGACCCACAGGGGACGGGACAGGAGCTTGCCCCCTTTTCAAAGACGCTCAACTGGGGCGGCAGCTCAGACGACGTCATTGGCCAAGCTCGCGCCAGACTCGGTCCAAGTCACTTGCCAGGGGGGGTTGGATAGATTTTTCGGGGTTTGCCCCGAGGACCTTGTTCGCCTCGCCAGAGGCGGAGGCCCTGATCTTCGTCACCTCTGTGGTGCAGGAGATTCCCTGTCACCTTCATGACCTGTAGCGGAAACCTCGGTACCGCATCCGGAGCCAAAACTTTCAGTCCATAAAATGAGCTCCGCTCGGTCCTCCGCATCCCGAAGTCGGCCGTCGCAGTCAACGAGGCCGACTCCCGTGACCAAGAAGACGAGAAGGTCTTCCGCCTGCGGAAAAGAATTTGAGCAGCATCTTGCACATCACAACACTCCACATGAACAATGAGCGCCTCGGCAAGGCCCCTGCTTGAGCAGACAAGCACGCGCTCGCGGTTGAAGAACCAAAAGTAGCGGATGAGGCCATTGTGGGGGATTGTGGCGATCCTAGATGTTCTGCGTTAGCATACCGTGTTCTTCACGTGTATAAGGAAAAGAGGAGGAAAAAAAAGACAAGTTGAAAAGAGAAGAAGAGAAGAAGAAAGATGAAGAAAGGATAAAGAAAGAAAGGAAAGAAAGGAAAGGAAAGGATAAAGAAAGAAGAGGGAAAAAAAAAGAAAAGAAAAGAGAAGAGAAAAGAGAAAAGAGAGAAAAATAAAACAAAACAACACAAGCACCCCAGCCTCGGCCCCAAAAAACACCACGTACGCGACGCAGAGGGCCCAGCCTGCGAGCCAGAGCGCCGCGGTGCTCACGGGGCGGCGACGAAAAGGCCATCATGGCCATGGGCGCGGGGCACAAGTTTCGTACTCCTCTCCAAGCTCCTCCCCTTCTTTCCGTCTTCTCCTTCTCTCCAACCTCCCCTAGTCAGTGTCTATTTGCGCCTCGCGCGTCCTTCTTCGATATTCGGTGACGCGTATCATGGCCGGCTACCATATTCGTGTCCTTGTAAAATGGCGGTGACGTAGCGTCTGGTGATATGACTCCATATTGTACAATATCACGCTTGCTGCACAGTCAGTCGGTCGGTCAGTCCATCTATCTGGACACATACGACGCGCAGTACAGTCGACTACAGAAATGCGGATATCAAAGCGGGGGGAAAGTGGCGTGGGGCGAGACTTCTAATGCGTTAAATCATCAGGTCCACTGTTTAGCAAAAGGCCAGAAAGACAAGAACTTTTCATGGTTTTCATCATTTGTATTGATTGATTGATTTTTTTCCCCCAATGTCCCCTGCTCCTCAACGCTATGCTCACCACACGTAAGCCCGTAGGCGCAAAAGCGGAAAGGATGGACTGCGTGGACCGGGGAGAAGCCGGGGTTTCCTCTCTCGCAGGTGAAGGGAAAACACTCCCTCACAAATCTGGCCACTTCCCGTCCTTCAACTGAGCAGCCATCACAACCCGGACCGGCGTCATTGTCCCGCTAGCTGAATCGTCCACGTCCACGTCCACGTCCACGTCCACGTCCACGTCCACGTCCTACCTGCTGCCTTGTCTCCCATTGCTCGTCTTCCCTAGTAATGCTCAACCCATTTACAAGCCGCGACAACAAGCATCAATGTGTTGGGTACACAGCTTTCATCCATTTGATTCATCAAGTTCCGCTGCTGAGTCTCTATTTTCTGCTGCCATCGCTGTGCTGCCTCCCCGAGTGAAGGGGGGGGGGGGAGGAAAAGAAGAAACAGGCCACATATACACAATCTATGAGAACGAGTAAAAATGTGAATCAAAATCGCAAAACTGAGGCCCCAGGTCAGCCGACCACTTGATTGCCCATGCCATGTTTCAGTCAAAAACGCCATTCCCATGCCATGCCACATGTCGTCCCAGCGCCGTCGTACGTATGCCTTTTAGCAAACAGTAAGCAAAAAACAGGAATAGAAGAGGCTCCCTCAGCACAAGCACCCTCGGGTATGCCTCTGGATGCCCCTCCACAATGAAATCAAACAGATTATATGCAATCAAAGGAACAAGGAAACAGAATTTTCCAACACGACGGCGGGTTGCACCGCCGCGTCTCCATCGCCTCGTTGTCCGCCAGTCGGCGATTTATCCACCGAATGTACGGAATCGGGTTCAGGAGAAGAAAAAGGCTTCATCTGGTTCAATACCAGGGTCGAATCCTGCTGCTCGGCTGAAGGGCTGATCGTTCTGCATCCACCGGCCGCTGCCGTGGCGTCTCCATAGTGGACAGCATTGGATCATTATAGGCAGCTAGTAAAGGAGAAATGGACGGAACAGAAGCAGTTCCAGGCCGCGACAGCAATGGATTCGGTGTGCCCCGTTCTCGCAGCGTTGAGCCATTCGCCACTACGGCGCCCAAAGCATCGGCAGGCCGTGTAGCTATTCTGGCCGAGGTTGCCTGCCCGCGCTCCGCACCCATGTCATTGAGCTGCCTAGTTCTTTCGACCGTGACTAGCCTAGGTTGCAGATCTTGTTGATGAGGGAAGGGTGATGCGGATCTCGCCACTGACTGTTGCGCAGCCCAAGAACCCTCTCTCGACACAATATCTCCCCCGGGGGCGGCCCGCTGGTTTGATGGAGCGCCCGGAGCTGAGCCAGAGTGCGCGGCTCTGTCATCTGCAACGGAGGCTTCTTCCGAAACCGAACTATTTCGGCGCTGTCGTGTCCTACGTTGACCTTGACTGTTGGCATCATCCGGTGGCGAGCGGCGCTCTGCAGGTCGGGCTGCCCGAAAGAAAAGGTCCTGGAATTCAACTTCTGTTAATGATCTAGTTGCTAGCCTGGTTATCACCTCGTCCGACAGCCTAGTAATTTTTCGTTAAACTTCTCTCCATAACTGGTCAGACAATGAGCTTACGCCATACTCACCCGGCTGGTAATGGCAGCCCTCGCACCCTCATCATATTAAGAAATGTCCTCGCTGACCCCTGCAAGTGCTTCGGTTCTGATTGCAGTTTGACTCGACAATACGGGCAAGTATTCGACTCTTCGAGCCATTTCTTTATACAATGATTCCCGAAGATGTGCTTGCACTGCGGCAGCCGTACAGGCGCTTCAATGACACCCTCCGGACTTTCCACGCCGTAGTCGTTGTAGCAAATGACACACGCTATGCATGACACATCAGTTCTGGCTGACCTGTTTTGCAAGGCGATTTCTTACAATAAAGGTTTTGTAACGACTTACTCTTTTCGTTCTCTGCCAGTGAAGAAACTTCCACGCTTTCTAATGATTTTAATACTGCTCTCGATGCCACCAGCTTGTTTGACATGGTACTGCGAAACAACTGCATCTGGCGTGCAAGCAAGTCATCGGAAAGACTGACACGGGAATTGAGTCTCGGTGCTGAAGCGTGACTCTGGCCTGGCAGAGAATTCTGGACCCCACGAAACTCTGTCCTAGAAAGATCAGATCTAGATTGGCGAGAATTCGTAGGTCGTCGACTCCGGGAGAAGACCTGTCGGCGGCGGTCTGAAGCCAGGGACAATAGTCTCGGGTCTCGATACTCGAAAAGCCTAGCAGCTATCGTCAAGGACATTTACACGTTAGTGACTCATCTTGCGGATAAGCAGCATATCATAAACAACCCCGTCATCAAAACAGGACGGCTTTTAGCTTTGTGCATGGTGCCAGGTGTCAAAGAGTCCCTACTCACATGCCTCAGACCGTGGCGGGCCTGGTGATGGTAACTGTGTTCGGGTTTGGGACAAGTCTGGATAGGGCGTGTAAGCGAGCATCGTGTTTGATGGTGAAGCAGCAAATGAATCGGAAAGGTTTCGACTGCGCGCAGCAAATGGATCCAAAGAGAGGCCCGCTGGAGCAGAAGAAGCCGAGGTTGCACGCGGTAATTCCCAACCGGCTGCAGAAGGTGGCTGCTGAGCCGGCCCTTGTATCCCGGAATACATATGTCTGGGCTCCCTCACTGACTCTTCAGTCATCGTGTTCATGCCAGAATTGGACCAGTAGACCGGCGCTGCGGGAGGTCCAATAATAGACCCGGGATTCTGCAAGGCTCGAATGCTACGATCAGGGTGAGGTAGAGCGCTATGCTGTCTGTTATGTGTAGGTTGGGAAGGTGCCGACTCCGTCGAGACTCTTTGCGAATACTGCCCATGCCCATGAGCCCCATGAGCAATATAAAAGTATGCTGAAGGCAACGGCTGAGCATGCCATGACGACATGGGCGACATGGGCGACGCGTGCGGATGAGACATCCGGGGATTTGACGATGCTTGCATCAAAGGATCACCTTCCGAGAACGGTCTCCAAGGCGTATTCTGGGGGCCGTTGATTCGATCCATCTTGGGCCGCAATCGTCGCTGGACCTCCGTCTCGAGTTTCTACCGGTCGTAAAAAACTGCCGAATATGATGTCGTAGTCGACTGGGCGCCGAGCTTCAAGTAATGGTAACAAGGCTGGTGGGGGGAGGCGCTTGTCTCGCAATCCGTAATGTTGAGGGACAATAATCTAGCGATACCTGGCCTAACTCTGTTGACGAAACAATGTTGGTTTTCCTTTTTCGTTTTTTTTTTTTTTTTTCGGCGATTTCTTTTTTTGTTATTGGTTTTTTTCTTTTGGTTTTTTTCTTGTTTTGTTTTTTGGCGATTTCTTTTTTTGTTATTGGTTTTTTTTTTGGTTTTTTCTCCGAGACGCTCGTCACAATATGTCAAAAGGTGTCTGCTCGACTGCAACCTATCTGGTGCTATGTGACTAGATTGGTTTCAAAGCTTGGGTGCGGCGGATCAGGCATGAGGTCAGGCAAGCAATGAAACACGGACGAGCCACAAACGACAGAGAAGGGACGAGGCAACGACGATTGAGCAGCAGAAAATAACCAAGTCGACGGCTAGGTAGATGATTTTGTTATATATGATGGGAATATCACACGACACCGACGACGGCCGGGGCGGCGACAGCGACAGTCGTAGCAAACGAACGAGTTTGGACGGGATCGAGAACGGCGGCCAAGTGGGCATCAATGCGATAAGGGGGGGTTCGTTGAGCGACGGATGCACTGTTCGGGACGTAAGAGGGTGCCTGCCTCCTTGCTGTAGGTAAGACCTTGGGCAGGAGAGGCGCGATACGGTAAGAGTGACGACGGAAAGGGCTATAAATGCAATACCCAAGGTGCCCCTGGGCTGGACCAGGTATGATTCAGTCCTGTCAGTGCAAATGAACGAGCAAGGACTCCATCAATCACAGGCAGGAACGTCCCATCCGATGTGCAATGTCCCGTCGTCGAAAGTGTCAAAGTCGAGTCAAATGCTCTTGACAAAGCCAAATGCCGGGCTTGCACAGCACTAACCAGAAGAATGCACAAGAACGACAGCAGACTTGGCCAGAGCAATGCCGGCCGACGATGCGTGGCCTGGTCATGAGCCAAAGTTGGCAAATAGCAAAAGCGGAGGGACAATTTTCGAGACGTCAAAGTACTGCCTCGAGGGCACACAGGAGTTGAGCGGCAGAAGGCCAAGAGAATTAAGCCCAGGTCAGGTCAGCATCCCATCGGACAGAAAAAAAAGGACAGATCAAGACAACGCAGCGAAGCTCGGAGCTTAACAATAGCAAGCACTAGTGGGGACGAGTCGGTTCCGTCGGATGGCCATGAGACAGGAGCGAAGCAAGCAAGCGGCGGAGACTCTATGTGCCAGTACTAATCCAAAGCATTCAGTCAGACGCCGGACACAGCAAAGCCTGGGTTGACTCAAGGGGAGAGACGGCCAAATGCGGCTTGCGAACCGAGGGCATGAAAGCTGGTCCAAGCAACATACCGTACTATGTGACAAAGTACAAACACCACAGCTCAAGAGATGGCACGGACACAGCGCGGAACGCAGAGGGCGAGGCCAGGCGAGGCGAAACGAGCGACACGGAGCTTGACGACCTTTTCTTCTTCTTCTTCTTCTTCTTTGTATTGAAGAGTGCGCGAGTGCGACAAATAAATCCCCGGGAGCCGAGGGACAAAGGCAGCGCGGCAGGGCTCAAAGGGCCGGGCCAAAGAAGCAAAGGGACTAGGCCTGACATTCAAGCCAGAGGCGGGACTGCTGATTCAGGCAGACTCACTCAGATGCATCTGACCCATGTGGGCATGCAAAGGAGGAGGCGACGGGCGGCCATGAAGCAGACGCCAGTTGGTGGCAGAAGATCAAGCTGTGATGGAACAAGGCGAGGCACCTCGAGCGGGACTGGACCGGCCAGGTGCGAAAATTAACGGGGAGGCCGCAAGCTAGCAGTTGGAGGCTAGCAAGAGGAGCCAGACAGCTGTCATGAATATGGGATGTGTTGTGCGAGAGGGGTGGCCACATACAAGAAAAGAAGAGGGGCCAATTGATACGTGCAACAATCAACTGAAATTGCAAGGCATGGGGGGGGGGACGTCGTGTGGGCGGGCAGGCAGGCAGGAGTGGCAGGAAGGAGTGGCAGGAGTGGCAGGAAGGAGTGGCAGGAGTGGCAAGAGCGGGCAGTGTGGTTGTGGCAGCTGGCTGGGACTGGCGGGACTGGCTGGGGCATCCACAGGGTCCAATCTGTTTGTGCACTAATGAATCCTGCCTGGGTGGGTGAGTGGGAAAGAAAAAAGAAAAAAAAAAAAAAAAAAGAACTTTCATAACGCCCTGTCGTATTGATCGGTTTACGGGCAGGAGTACCCGGCCTGGACCTGCCTGGCTAAGAGAGGTGAAAGCAATGATTATATTTAAGACCAACAAATTGCCTGTGTCATTCCTTGGCGCAACCTGACCTTCAACCGCCAACACTCCAGGCATCCAGCAGCCCTTGTCTTGCTCTCTTCGGTTTCCCGTCGACTCCGACACGCCCTTCCGCCACGCCCTTCCGCCACGCATTCTGGCATGTCCGACACATGCAGCACCTTGACCCGATTTCGCACAGATCATTACACGTTACCTGGTTTTTGCTGCTCAACCCGACACGGCGATGCATGAGAATTGATTGTCCTTGGTGGAGTGGCAGGGAATGGGAAGTCTCCGCGCCGTCTGCAAATGGCATGCATCACATCCCACATCCAACCAAGATGATAGGGCAACACCTGGAGAAGAGCTGGGAAAAGGGAGGAGAGAAGGGATGAGGTTTGGTGTTTTGAAAAACGTTGGCTAAAGCAGCCAGCCAGCAAAGCGGAGAATGGCCAACTCGACAGGACTACAGATCCGACGTACAAGGTGAGAGGTGACGAGCGGCTGATCGGAAACTGAGCATGAGCCCTGCTGGCAGGGATCGGATTTCAATGTCCTTGTTCATCAGCGTTGAATTCCCAGGTCGGTGGCCTCGTTGGAGCGAGGGCGACTTTCTGGAGCCGTGGGCCTTGGCGCAGACGAGGCGCCAACGGCGGCGCCTTGATAGTTAAGAGGGGTGGCATGTTACAGTCAAGAAGGATGGACAAAGCCAGACAGGCAGGTTTGGGTCACTACAGCGAATGGCGCCGACTGGCAGATGAGCCACGCAACAACCAAGCACAAAACAAGGGAAGATCCTGAACGTGACTGACACTAATGCGCTGGAGAAACTTCCCGGGCTTGTTTTGACAAGCCAGAGAGCAGAGCCAGCTGCCCACTTGCCCAGACATGGCCAACAAGTGGTCGAGCCGAATTTAGTGTTGGCATGCGAATGCAGATGCCAACAGACAAGCCAGCCATCGGAGCAATAACAATTGCCGGGAAACGAGTCGCACAGCATCGGAGTCTGGCAGTGTCTGACACTGTTGTGAATCCGCGATTGGGAAGTACCACCATTTTGTCATGACAGTCTCATCAGTCTCGACTCTCCCACTGTCAAGGTGTGCAGTATCATGTACCTTTTTGATTCCGACTTTTGCCTGCATCGCTGCCTCCTCCCCACACTTGTCTGAGGACAGCCCGCCGGAGCACAACAAGCAATCAGACTTGGCCCTGGTTGTCTCAATAGAAAGCAAAAGCGCAGTGAGTCTATCTGGTCTGGGAGACTGTGAGTGCACTATTTCACAAGCGAGACCGGCCGATCAAGAGAGGAGACGCGATTCGTCGTCGAAATACCCACAAATCCCGAGAACACATCATACGTGTGCATTCGAGGTCGATGGCCATTTAGCCATTCTGCCGGATCATGACTGCCTGTGAAAGATTTCGCCGAAGCCATTCGATCACCTCAGCCCGACTCCTGGAATGGCAGCAGCATTGAATGCACCCCTGAGCACTGGACGATATACTGCCGAGGGGCGAGAGTCTGGCGCAGGCGAAGCACCAGCCCATCCAAGCAAAAACCTCATATGTACATGCAAGGAGACAAAATGAGGGGAGGCTGCATAGAGGTACAAAATGAGCCCGCTGCAGAATCCTCGGATGACTGCCTCTCCACGACTCTTCGATTTTTTTGATTTTTTTGATTTTTTTTTTGTTGCTTTTCTACCTGTGGTACCATCCGCTGTCATCCCGTCCGCTGTCATCCCGTCCGCTGTCGTCTTGCTTCTGCGTCCAGACGAGCCATCGTTCAACCTCATCTCCAAAAGCAAGCCCGTCCTCGTGATGCGGTTGGTGGAGGCCATGGCTGGGTGGTTGGACCAGGGCAGAGCACGGATGGCTTGGAGAGCACATGTGCTGTACTGTACAGTCGCCGGTCGAGGAATGGGACGTCGAGGGGAACAAAGGAAGACTGTGACTGCCAGCACTTGTCATGGTCATGCCCTCCAAGACATGATCTATTGACAGCAAAAGATGTGGATGGTTGGAGGCGCAACTGACCACAGAGACGAATTAAGAACAAACACCAGATGTTCAAAAGCATACATATGCCAGCACTTTTACACGCCACGATCTTTGTGCAAGCATTCGCGACTGAGCTAATTCACAAATCATTATCACAGTCGTCAGTAAATACAGGGTTCCCTATACCAACCTAGGTCTATTGAGTTTGTCCTGGCCTCTAACCCTAAGCTCGCCTTTGGTCCAATATGTACAATGTCAGCCATCATCATAGCGCCCGCTGCCTTCCTACTTTTTTTATTCACTCTTCTGTTGGAACGCAGACAATCAGATCAGTCTGCGGAATTTTCTGCGGCTATGCATTGGGGTGTGAATGTCCGTGAGAGGGGGACACAGCCTGAAGAGCCAGATGGCTGCGTCTGCGAGCATTTCTCATATCCGATGTGACGAAAAATCAGAGACAGGACAGCGGGAACTGGCTGTCGACTTTGGCTGCAGAGTCGACGCCAGGAACGCAAGTTGTGACCGTGGCGCGCTAACGAGGATTTACAAAAGAGGCGTCGACATCGATTTCTCTACATTACTGCTCTTCCAACGCATCATCATGGGCCTGCCTGTGAAAGGAGCGGTAATGATTGGCATCTGTGCTCAATTCTCCTCGGGTCGTCCACAATTCGCAAAGAGGCCGAGACAGCAGAGGCCGTCAATCACTACCAGGCAGCTTCGTTTTGCTGTGTGACCCATCTTGCCGGGCGCTCAAAAGACGTGCTGCTTCATCTTCCTTCCCTTGAGCACCCCTCGGACACATACACATCATCTTGTTCGGTTTAATGACAGACACCACGAACGACGAGGCGCAGGCGTGACGCGCAAATCTATGATGAGAGGCGCCCGGCCCGCAGCATTCATACATTACGGAGCAAAGAAACTAATAGTAGCTTGTGCGCACACCCCGCCATTACAATCATCATAGCCGCCGCTGTGGTCCGACCTAGTCCAGGAATCGGCTTTTGGTTTTGACAACTTTGGTCTAGTTGAACGAGAATGGCCAGGCACGGAAGACCATTATAGGAAACTAGGTAGGTAGGTGCTGCGGCACTAACCCGCCATGGTCGGGAAATTCGTCATTTGCAAAAAGTATATCCATACGTCTTGCGCAAGACGTAGAGCGACTTATCTATACAGCTCGTCCTTTGGACTCTCTTGTTGCCTCGAGTGTATCTGGCATGTTCCGCCTTGACTTGGGCTCATGTTCCAGCATGATGTGGTACATTTCCGCGGACAAGAAGTCTGGACAAAGCCTGATATCTTGGCGTGCGGTCACGGCTGGTGTTGTCCTCGTCCGCCGCCGGTGCGTACAGACGGCTATCTTTCCGAGTACGAGTAGGCTTTGAAGCCATGATGCCATAAGATTTCCCTCCGGGGGCCCTGCCGGGGGCCGCGTGCGGCGAGCTGCCGCCTCGGACGGAAAAAGTTTGGTCAAGATGGGATGCATTATGAAGAGCCATTATTTTCCCCAATCCACACGACACAAGTGCGACGACGCCATACTGCTTGGTTCGTTGCCTAGGGTAGGCGGCAAAGGACACGGCGATCAGTCGCATGGGGGGACGGCCAGCCATCAATCAGGATCATTCTAGCAAAAGTGTATGTATTTGTGTCTCCCCAAGGGCAGTACACGATCTGTCCTTCAACATGCGTCGACCAAGCCCTTTATCGTTTCAGAATCTTATCTTGGAATTTCATCTCTTCAGAATCTGTGCCCACAAAGCTATTCCAGCCGCGACAAGCGGTGTATTTGCGGCGCAGCAACCGAGCATCGCTTCGAGATGATCTGCCCTGGATGTGGGGGAAAAAAAATCGCCACAACACGGATCGACAGTTCTGGAGTCGAAACAAGGCCATGTGGTTAAAATTGTCGTGCTTCCAGCGGATCAGGCCAGGGGATGCGCACCGCCTCGAGACACGGCTGCCTTTTCCCATGACGGTGTGCATGATGCAGATGCCATGCCGTCCCTCGACGCTCGTCCGGGGTTTTAACAACGAGTCTTTGCCAATACCCACCTACCTTGCTCTAAAAACCAGCCGCAACACGATTCCACGGCTCAACAGGAAGACGGGAAGACAGGAGGAGAAGCGAAGGAGGAGGAAAACCGGGACAGTTTGCCGCTCTTCTCGTCGTACCTACCCTGGGGCAGTGCGTGATATTCCTTGAAAAGAAATCCCGGCCCTTGGCACCCCCGCCCACCAAGGGGAGGGATATGGTGAAGGTCGTAGGCAGGTAGTATATACGGGACGCAATCTCGTTGCCGTTTACAATAAGACCTACCTACGTAGGGGAGATGTTCTCCGTGCCCGTAAAATCAAAGACGCGCGTAACTAGGCGGAGAATGCAGCACGGATGGGGGGGGGGATCCAACACGTAAGAGACCATGGATGGATGGGGACGAAGGGTATCGTATCCATTGAATATACGAATTCCAGGACATGCCAGCTCCGTGATGAATCTTCTTCGTTCTACAGGAAACATGCATCTATCCACGGCATACTCATAAACATGTACACCCCACAAGCTCAACCCAGGAACAAGACACCTTCCAAAGCACCGTTGGCGTGCACAACGTGGCATCTCCTCTTTGCCACCCTCGCCAACCCAGCAGCACACGTCGATACACACAACCAACGCGTACCAGGGCGCAAAACGGCGACACCCCACGACCACCACGTTATACATAACCCACCCACCTTCGTATGATCCGCATCCGCAGCACACCTTGCCTTGTACGCGCCCTCTTGATCCATCCATCCATCATCCATCCATCCATCCACCACCACCACCACCATCATGCGCCCCCGCAAAACCACCTCCCTGGCCGACCCCCCAGCCGACCGGACGTCCACCTCGCACCGCACGACACCACCGACAACAACGCACAAAGGCTGAAAAAAAAAAAAAAAAAAAAAAAAAACAAGACATCAAGAGCAGACAAGGAGAGAGAAGACTACCTCCTCCTCACAAGCCGGTACTTGCCCCCCAGGAGCTCCAACTGCCCCCCCCCAACCTTGTCCCCCAAGAACTCCTCCAGCTCCTCACTCCCCCACACGCACCCATCCGGAAGCAGCATCTTCATCATCATGGCAATCTGCCCAAGGGGCATCGCGGGGCTCGAATTCGTGAGCATCCCCACGATGAACTGCCAGTAGACGGTGCGTCTCTCATGCTCCCTGGCGTCCATCTTGGGGTTTCTTCGCGGGGAGGCGCCCTGCTGCGCAGCTTGCCGTTCCGCAGCACCAGCACCAGCACCAGCACCGACATGAGCGTCTTCGGTTGAAGATGCGCGCCCGTTCTCGGCCTCGTCACCCCCCCCGTCCAGACGCTCAACGACCACGTACGTCCCGTCGGGCCCCTCGCGCAAGACCCGCCTCGAGACCCAGAAGCGCAGCGCCGACGCCAACAGGTCCTCGTCCATCACGAGTCCCTCCCACAGCTGGATAAAGGTGCGCTGCTGGGGAGGACCGGTGCCGCCCTCCTCCTCCTGAAAGGCATACACCACGGCGGCCTCGTACGTCTTGCACTCCACCTCGAGGCTTCGTCCGTCCTCAAAGTCGAGCCGCACGGTGGCGCAACCCATGTGGTCGAGCCACGCCAATTTCCGCGACGTCTTGAGCCGTGCGAAGCCGGCTTCGTACCGGGCTTGGACTTCTGCCACCGGGGGGGGCACCGTGAAGGGCTCCGGCGGGAGACTCGGCCAGAAGAGGCGCGAGAGGATCTTGGAATGGTACCGGATGGGGGCTGGTGTGGTGGTGGTGGTGGTGGTGGTGGTGGTAGTTGTTGTTGTTGGTGCTTGACGGCCGTCACCCCCCCTCGAGAGGAGCGTCTTGCGCAGAAAGGCATCCACCCTCTTCGAATCATAAATGTCCTTGATCATGACGTCGCAGTTTTGGAGGGCGCTCTCGCCGAACCGCTTCTTGAGCAGGGCGAGCACCTTGGTTTCTTGCTGGAAAGTCGATTGCTTGGAGAGCAGCCGCTCGGCCATGATCATCTGGAACTCCTTGATGAAGATTTCCTGCGAGCCGAGCGCGTCGATGAGCGTCCCGACCACGTCTTCGTTCTTGGGCCGCCTGTAGTTGGGGCCTGCGTCTACAGGGTCCGGCACCCACGTCATGTCGTCCCAGTCGAGGTCTTCGTCCTCGATTTGGAGCCGTTGCTGCTGCTGCTGCTGCTGCTGCTGCTGCTGCCGGGACGCCTCATCCAACATGACAGCCAATTCCACGAGCCGCGTGTTTCTACTTTCCCCCCGGTCGGCCTTGATGCTCCCGCCGGGGTTGGATAGCAGGCCGGTGACGACAATGCGGATGGCGTCGTCCCTCTGGCACAAGTACAGTTGCAGGGCGTGAACGACGCGGCCGAGCAAGACCTTGGAGGAGTCGAGCTGGTGAAAGGTTCGGATCATGGAGATGTACGTCTGTAGGATTTCCAGCGTCGACCGGCCCGGGTGAAGGAGCCTTTTTTGCAAAGACGCGGCGAAGGCATCCGTGAGATGTAAGCGGCGCTCGGGCGTGGCGACGGCCGTGCGGAGATCTTCCAAGCCGCCCCTGCTGCCGGGCCAGTGCAATACAATGTCGAACAGTTCCTGCATCCGCAGAGATGCCAGCCTCCCGATGGCGGTATCCCTCCATCTCTCGACATCCGTCCGCGCGATTCGTCCGCCGAGGCGGCCAAAGACTTGGACAGCCAGGCGGGCGTAGTGGTTGTCGACCCAATCGCACAAACGGTGCATGCATCCGGACGGCGCAGACGGGTTCGCACTCCCGTCCGCATCCAGCGAGGACCACACACCCGCGTACGTCTCGCGTATAAAGTCGCTCATGCACGAGTCCATCATCTCTGCAAACAGGACTTGAAACTTGTCCCCCGCCAGCCCGACGTTGCTCAGCGAGTCCACCAGCGTCAACAGCTCGTCTCGTGCCGCCGCCACACCATGTCCGGGGCTGCCCTCCGCTCCGGCACTCCTCTGGCCAACAAGAATGACGGCCAAGAGACGAAGCATGACCCCCCGGAGCGCGTCTGTAAACGGCCCGGCCCAGGCGTTGCCGATGATGGCATGCAGCTCCCGCGTGAACTTGGTGACCTGGCGCTCCCGGACGGGCTCATCGCGGATGCCTCGCACAATCCTGCCCAGCACATGGAGGTACTGACGCTGGGCAGCCTCCAGAGTGCGCACGCTGCTCAGCAACACCTGCACATGGTCGCCCTGCACGGCACAGGCCGCCAGCAGCGGCAGCACATGGTGGACGAGATGCTGACGGACCTGCCGCGCGTGCCACGACAGAATGTCCCCGGTGATGTGCCGGGCATGCGTGGCCGCGTCCAAGACGACGGCCAGGCCCTCGCAGAAGGACGGGTCGCCGTCGTGGGATTCTTCTTCGGGCGCCGCGGTGCCGAACGAGTCCTCCATCGTCACCGAGCCGGGCAGCTGCAATCTCGACGTGACGACGTGCCATGCCCTGTCCCAGTCCCGGCGGCCCTGATCATCACCGGTGGGATGCTGCAAGGACGAGACGACGCCGCAGCCGTGGCGAGCCGTGGTGGGCGCCGGCCCCTGCCGACGGCTACATGTTTCCTCACCGGGAGCAGCTGCCGCGGCCGTGTGGGCGAGGGGGGGGGGAGGGGGAGGCGTCGGACGCGACACGTCCGTCGGGAAGACGGACCGCAGGACCCTGTTCCTGCGGGCGCGGAAATTGCATGATGCCGTCGTCATGACTTTTCATTCTTCGTCTCCACATATACGTCTGCCCGCCCTTGCTTGCTTGCTCGAAGGGCGATGGATGATGACGATGCCCGCCCTTGCTTGCTCGCTCAAAGGGCGATGGATGATGATGATGATGATGCCCGCCCTTGCTTGCTCGCTCAAAGGGCGATGGATGACGACGATGCAATGCGCTTCGCATATCGCAGAGTCCAAATTGCACGCAGCCCGCGGGGCCCGTGGCGCCAAAGATTCAATGAAGAGCTCTCTCGAAGCAAGAAAACGGCGATGGTGGACAAGAACTGATACGGGGGCCCTTTGATCTGATGGGGGCAAATAGCGCGTGATGCAAAGTCGGTGGGAACATGTGGCCACGGCTCAAGATCATGACGGTTCAAGGAACTCGGAGCACTCGCGTTGCATGTTTGTTGTTTTTGGCGACACATCCATCGGATGCTGACAAAGAGAGGGGACATGTGGGGAACCAAGCGCTACGGGACGCCGCTTCGCCAAGCGCGCCTGTTTTTGTTGTTTTTGGCGACACATCCATCGGATGCTGACAAAGAGAGGGGACATGTGGGGAACCAAGCGCTACGGGTCGCCGCTCGCCAAGCGCGCCTGTTTTTGTTGTTTTTCCCCGTACATGGCTGGCGCCTCGGACGGTACGGTACCTAGGGTAGCACATCAGCGGCTGTGGCTGGCAGGCTGGCTGGCTGTTGACGAAGGGGGGGGGGGGGAGAGAGAGGACGGGGGGAGAGAAGAGAGGACGGGGGGAGAGAAGAGAGGACGGGGGAGAGAAGAGA